>JAIGNY010004168.1:0-18275 GCA_020152595.1 Chiridota heheva | reverse complement strand
GAAATATGCAATTTTAGCAGTGAGGGGATTTGTATCATTTCCATTGTCTAGTTTATCATAGTTAAGCAATAATGTTTTGCATAATTAGATTTTGCTTTATGTTATTGTACATTTTTCATATTGCTCGACTTTGTTTGACACACATATACAAGTTGTATTACAATTAAGGATGTAGTTCTGGGAATGTGTAGGGGTTGGCGGGAGGGTACAGGTTGAAAAGGGGCTTAATGATATTTTTTCATTGACATTGGCAAAATCTCCTTTCTTTGTTGTTCAATTGATAGAACTAAAAGAGGTGTTATAGTTATAAAGACTTAGCTTTTACATGTTTTACGAGTTACTGCATGGGTGTGGTAACCTTGAGCTTTTTTTTTTTTTTTGTCTTAAAATATCTGGGAAAACTCAAAAGATATTTTGAAGCTTTTAGTAAAATGTGAAAATGAATAAAGCAAATGAAAATGTAAGTGCATCTTTCAAAGCTCAAGTAATTTGAAATCATCTGCCCCTGCTACCCTATTTGTGTATATACTTCTCTCTATAAGCCCATTCTCTATACTAGCTTTGAATAGTCGTGTATACTGTCCTTCTAGCAGTTCTTGTTTTATATGCTCTTTCATGTAATATATACAACAGGTGATCATGCACTCTTATTCAAAATTTGTAAAAACAAAAGAAAGAGATCTCTTAATTCTACATTGAGTTTTCATATAATATGCAAATACAAGATCTAATTGATTATGGAAATTTGATAAGACTGATTCTCTTTTTTCTATTGTAAATCACTCAACCAATAAGCAAGAACATTGCTGTTTGAACATTTTTAGTTGAAATGATTGTATGTTGCGTTGGATGGTCGCTAGAACTGTTAAGGCATGTTCACCTGTTGAGTATATTTGAACATTCATACTTGAATATTCTAGAGATCTCATTTCTTGGTTTGCATTAACAAACACCGGCACTAGCTTTTAAATTTGGGGTGCATCTTTATGACCACAAATGCGGTGCATTATTGTATGCATACCCGCAGTATAGCCAACTCCTACACTGTACCTGGTCATACTCGCAACTGTTTAATAATTCCCACCTGTGGAAAAGTTAACATTTCGTACATCATGATTAGGCTCCATGTGTGATGTGTATCTCTCTTAGTGTATGTGGATTCCTTTTATTAAAAACAGATGTTACTCAGCCATTCAGAAACCACTGAAGATTTGATAAATTCAAGGCAAAGAGTTAAAAATCTTTTCACAGGTGTCCATAGATTTTGTATTGATTTTACCAAGGTAAGCAGGTGGAAGGTATGTTAAAATTGATGAATTAAAAGGAATTTGAATGATGATGCTCAAAATTCACTTGATGGAAGGTAAGTTTTGAGGTCAGGATTGTAGTCTTTACACAAATGCTTTGCCATAAATGGCTCTAGTTGACCTGAATTTACTGTGTGAAGCTCATTGTCACCCAGGTCACTTTTTTATGAAAACTATACTCTTGCCCAAAAATGCTCAATCTTGATCTGATTCGGATGTCAATTCTTGTTCTTTATATGATATCAAATAATTTTTCTAAGCCAACTGGTGTTTTATCAAGATGTCCATAGACTTTATAATCAGTTTAAGAGTTTGTTTCACATATCTTTTAAATTTCACATGAATGTAATGCTACATGTATGGAACATTGTGCATGCTCACTTCCTTGGGGGTACCTTCTCACCATATTTATGCTGTGTTACAAGCATACAGAAGCAAAGAATTGTAGAAGTAAAATGCTTGCATTTGGTGTCAGGTGTATGGAGATCAAAACATTTCACCCTTCATTTTAAGATTAAGGGTTGATAAACAAACAGCTTTCTCTATGGTCAGTGCCATTGCCGTGCATAATGTTGGGCTTCTTCAACAGACATGGTGGTAGATAACCAAATATATGAGGGATATCAACCATACGTTATTTCCTGGAAAAGGGATGAGGGCAAGCTGTAAGTCTACAAACCCTGTTTGTGCACATCTGTCATATTCAAAATTAAGGAGAAAATCAAGAAACAGATCCAATATTTTTTCTTTAAAGAAGGTAATCTATAACAGAATTAATCATCAAAATTAAGTGAGAAATGTATCTTCCCTAAGAAATATTAGAAGAACCCTCCATAGTGTGTATCAATTTGACAACATCTGCTTATCACAGGATAATGTACAATGTAAATTAAGGGTGTGTCCCTCTTGTCCAATCACATTGCAGAAAACAAACTTATATGTTTATGAATTTGATTTAACTTCACTGGCACTTGAAGACTATTGCAGTTCATATGCTGTTTACATTTGAACCACCAAACCATAAAGTAGAAAAATGGAGGAAAAGGGTCATGAATTATTTAAAGGGTCATTAGGGTCCAAGGTGTGTCAAATGTAGGGACAATATCATTCTGTATGTGACAGTTTGACCTGGAGGAATTTGTACTTATGTGATATATTACTCATATAACAAAGGTTAGTAGTTGTGGATAGAATTTTGGGAGTTTGCATAGTCAAATGTCACCACAATGTGCAGCACCTTTTAACTTGACCAGAGTTCTAGGTTAATGACAATAAAGGTGATTTAGGAATAGTATTCTTTGTTATTTTGGGCTTTCATTTTGCTTGTAATTATTGTTCTACATTTTCTACATAGAGGTAAAATTTCCTTCCTGTAAAATGGCAGAATTGACGTCTCTGGATTAGGAAATAAGCCACACGCACTTTAGCAACGCGGTAACTAGGTGGGGCAAACAAACCTCAAATTCACAATCATGCATGACTAGTGGGTTGACAATCAGAAGTTCACTGGTCCTGCCGCATGTTTTGATCAATTTATGGCACTTCTCCAGATCTTTTGTTTTTAGCAAAGAAATAAACAGAATTGCCATTGCTAACCATTCTGGGTACCTGAAATCGGATTTACAAAGCCCGTAGTCGGTGCAATTTTTGTTCACTATCTAGTCGTCACTCAGTCTGTGTGTGCAGAAATTTGTTTTGTGCAGTGTATGCATTGACTTCATGAGCGCGCGCAGCTAGCTAGCTGTACTGTACCAGTACCGCATAGGATTTTTGCCCCATTTAATTATGGAGATTTTGTTACTAGGCATATTCGTTCAGTTATTGGTTGAAAAAGCTGTCAATCATCTAACTTAGTGAGATTAATTAATCAATAGTACTGGATTAAGAGCCCCTTTATGTGTATATATGTCATATTGGATGTTGAAAAAAACAATTGAACCAATTTTTTGAGTATTGAAAATTTGTATAAGGAAACAGTTAGATTCTTTTTATCATTGCTGGCTATTTACAATCTGGGAATGCAGACAGCAAAAACTTACTTTGAGAAAATGTCAGGAGAATTTAATCTTTTGTCTTTAATTATAAAGTTTCATTTAGTCAAAAGGCGTTACATTATTCTCCCTGAAGTGTTTAACTTAATGGTTCACTGCCGGGTACATGTCATACGTTTGGGTGGTATTAGACAAATCATAGTGTACCATAGCTGCCTAATTTATGTAGCCACTTGTAGTAACACAAAAGTTGCATAGAGATAGAAGGTATTGGTGTAATCCACATTTGATTATGCCTTCCTTGAATGGCAGCAACATACCTTGTGGTCAGTTTGCTTGACTTTCTTTCAAATATGCTGCTTCTCATGCAAAAAAAAGCACAATGGGAGAAAAATTGTCTTTAGTTTATTAAAGTGAGTTATACTATCGTAGATTTTGTAATGTGATGAGAAATTTGCATCAAATTGATAAAACTGAAGCAGAAATGGAAGCTCCAAAGGATATTGCAGCATGTGGAGGGAAACTGTCAAGTTACCGAGTGTTGCTTTGATCAAGCTATTCCAGTAGTCAAATAACTGTTATCTGAAGATTTGTGGAAGAGATTTTGAAATTTACTGATCCATTGCTTTCTGCATTTGATGTGCTGTTTTATCATTTCTGAAGTGCATAGCGAAAGATTTTGGTGCTGTGTTTGATGAGTTTTTATTTGTATCATGAACATTGATAATTGCATGACTATGTTCTTAGCATTTAATTGTGAAAGTGTTTAAATCCATTCTATTCTGGTAGTGATCTTTGTTTGAAATGATAATTAGACATACACTTATTTTTTTTTAAAAACCTTTGATATTTTCAGAATAAATCTAATCATTTGTAAAGATGAAGAAAACTCACAAACAGAAGAGGCTTGTCATTTGTAGTCTTTTGAAGCTAATATTGAGATTATTGGTAAATGCACATGTTTTGCTGTGTGGAGCGGTAAGAAATAGGCCAACCCAAAATTTGTTTCAAAAAGGGGGATAAAATAAAAACGCGGGGTGAAACTTGTTTGCACTTTGCTTGAACTGAACTGTCCATGACTAACTTTATACTGGTACTCTTTGCACATACTCTCCTCATTTGAATAATTAAAGGCATATTGATTTAATACCAGTATATGCTTGCATTTTTGAGAAAGTTAAAATAAGCGAGTACTTTTTGCCTATGGCATCTCTCTGCATAATCGTCAACTCTTTTATACATGAATGTCATTAAAAATACTTCTTGTTTTGCTTGTAACATGCATGAAGAAATTAATTGTGTATGGACATTGGCTGGCAGAACAGCGATCAGCAGTTTAAAGAACTTTGCGACCCATGTATAGCTGTATCATTATTTGTCCAACCTTGAATAAACATCTTGAATGATATGCATCATTTTCAAGAATTATTTTAATTAATTTGTATACTTATAACAATCTTATGATACTGATGATCGCTAAGGTTGAACAGTGATTTTGATCTAAGTGTGACTTGCTGTAATCAGCTTTCTCAATATTTGATATGACTGGAATGAAAATTCTAAGTGGCATCAAGTCATTTAAAGTTTTCTGTATTCTTACTTGATTTCTAAGAAGTTTATTCATATAAATCAGTTCCTAAACAGACTTTGAAATGCACCATCTGTTGAAAGCAAAAAGCATCCAGTAATTTTTTTTTTTTTTAAACTGTTATGTAAACAGTGAAAGCAAAAAAATAAATATGCTATTAAAATTGCAAGAAATGTCAGTCCAAGAGATCACTACTGCTACTGTCACTTAAGGAATGCTTATGAAAGTTTTTAGCTTTATTATCACCTATAGATATTAGTCTTGTTTGCATAAGAACAATTGGAATGCTGTGACATCACATACTCACATTCCTCAAAACTGTATTTGATTACATTTCCCCCCAAAGATTATGTGGCTGATAGCGATTGGATATGTCAGAAAAGTAATAAATCTGAATGTAGTAAAGTAATCATGATTTACCACCCGCAGAAATGTTGAAAAGCAATGGTTAGAATGTTCAATACAAATACATTAACAATGTACAAAAAGTGTGGGAATGATGTCCTTCTCAAGTAGACTTGCTTCACCATTTTCATACACATTTCTTGCAAATCTGTATTTAATATCTATTGAATGGAACAAGATCAATAGTTTTGTCTTCTATCATCAGGTAAGGTAGATATGCCTGACCACCGAACTAATCCTTAGAAGTTTAGGTATCAGGCTTGTCCATTTTGTATAATAGGGTAATGGTCAAGAAACTACTTCAATCTCCCACTTAAAGCTATTTAGTATGTGAAAATAAATGGGGCAAAGTATAATAGTCATGATACATACTCAATTGTTTTGAAGATAAAACTATTTTGAATAAAAACTGTTATGCTTGCTCTGTTTTATTTATCTAATTACATACCCAGTTGTTGTAGGCTGAACAAATTTGAGAAATACTTAAACAAAATCCACAAAGACCTGAAGAGGAATATGAGGCTTTAATTAAAGATTAGTGTTGGGGCAGAGTGTTTATATACATATTTATTGCACTGGGCAAAGGACTTTGGCTCGAGCAGAATGGCCTGACTTTAGAAGGGCCATTCGCGCGTGCAAAGTCCTTGAATTGTGCATGAAATGCGTATGTAAACACGATGCAAAAACATTAATCTTTTCATAACATTTGTGTGTTAGATTGTTTAAAATGCATAAAAAGAAAAACTAAAAAGATTGAAAAACGAGAAAGTGTAAATATATTTTTTTGCTTTATTAAGAAATTCACCTGTTGTAAAAATGGAATAAACCAAATAATCAAGGTAGTGCATTTAATGCATGACAATACAAATACTAAAAAAAAAATGTTATAATGTTTGTTATTGTATTCTATCCCTACATGCTTTCCCCTTTCATTCAAAGATAGAATGAAAGAGGGAACAGAATTCCTAATTAATCTTATTTATCATGATCGAGGGGATTCCATGTGGATCTTGATATGTGGCCAATTGCATTGAAAATCGGAATCAGTTTGAATGAATATTAACTTTTTTTCTAAAGTGTTTCTAAATATGTAAAGGTTCCATTGGTGTTTGACGCATTTAGTATGAAGATAATCATCTCCTTAGTGGTTAACATGCACAAACAATGCATTCCACTTGCTTTATAGCTTGCATGACATTTTGTGTACAATAGCAAGCTGCACAAAACTGCACATAGATAATACTTAAATATATGCATGATTAGCAAAATCCCTATACCCTTGAGAAACTGCGAGTAGCATATTATTTGTAGCACATTAGGTGTGGTGGTCAGCGTGCTACTCGCCTGTAGTAATATGTGTGCTTCATCTTTTTAATAGATGTGTGTACATTGACATCATTTTAAGTACATGAGGTATATAGTCACCAATTTGAGAATAGTAAGCAAAACTCAACAAACAATCAAAATGCACTTTTTATGTCTCAGCCTGTTTTATCAAAGCTGCGCATGTCTATAATGAAATCAACGATTTTTAAATTGCTATTGTATTGCTCAAAGCAGTCATTCTGACCTCATTCAGATGGTGAATTGCAATCATTCATCTACTTGCGGACCCAGTTGTTGTAGGCTGCACAATTGTGCAATTCCATTAGGGAGTACTGAAAATACCCAATTGCCTTCTGCGTTATCAATAATTGATAATTAGTACAGTGAGCATGCAACTAAAGCAATCTTTCAGAGATGATTACTCCAGGAAAAGAATTAGTATTACATATAACCATGAGTCAAGTTTTGTCATCAGTTTTGTTGTGCTGAATCTTCTCTTGTGCAGTGTTCAGATCTGTAACAGGATGACTTATGGGTAGTGTTGTTCAGTTCTGTTGTTTAGTGTTGTTGTGTATCTTTCATGATGTGGGTAACTATTAAGTAGAATTAAATTTAGAATAATACCATTTAGTGTCATGACCAATTAACATATCCTTCATGGATTTTTAACAAAATTCCGTACAGGTTAAAAAAGAGTTAAATGAACTGTAGCATGTTACTCCATTCAAAATAAATTCTATCGTATTTCATTGACTGTTGTTAAAAAGGATCAAAAGTGATTTTGTGCGTGACCAGAAAATGCAGTCAGAAGTTTACTTGAATTCTTCTTTGGTGATGTGAGGACATCCTATTGTCAATTTGGTACACCTGTGTGTTTGTTAGGGCTTCACAATTTATTTGCAACCATTGTGCCCAATCTGTATACTTTTTTAACTAAAACAGATACATTGGAAGCAGTGTTGTGATCGAGTCCATCCTGAAACCTGGGTTCGACCCCAGCAATACAGGACCCATGACCCTGCTGTTAGGTTCACCCCATCCAATTACTTGGTGTCCAAGTCCAAATTATCATATTAAAGTGGGACTTGAATCCTGCCAACCTTAAATATTTATCATCATTTGTACTGTATATTTTGTTATTCCGGGGGGCATATGGATGATACACAATCAACCTGTTATCATCAAAGATTAATAATGCTGTTGAAGGAAGCTGTCACATAACATGTAGAACAAAGAGTTTAAAGTCCATTT
Organism: Chiridota heheva; assembly: GCA_020152595.1. Classification (NCBI taxonomy): domain Eukaryota; kingdom Metazoa; phylum Echinodermata; class Holothuroidea; order Apodida; family Chiridotidae; genus Chiridota; species Chiridota heheva. The sequence goes on along the minus strand of JAIGNY010004168.1, from coordinate 10,407 downwards.
CTATGTCAAAATGGCATTTTTAGTATTTCAGTAATGGCTGATGAATGTTTATGATAAATCTGTGATGTATGTGTGGGGGGGGGGTTCAAAATGTATTTAAAGTTCTTTAGAATATTTTCTTTAATCTCATGTCCCTGAAAATTATGCAAAAGTTTTTCCAACTAGAACTGATTGGGGGTACAATAAAACCTCAAAAGCCTTATAATTTGCAATAGATCTTCAAGAAATTATAATGGACATTTAAAACCAAAGGATTAAAAAAGGAAAAATTCCAGGGTTGCCCTGTAATACATCACAAATTTGCATTTTGATGCCTGAGATCTCAAAATTTGTAATCGATTTTGTCACTTTAATGGATTTAATAGATTTCTTAAAATAATTTAGTTAATGTTGCCTCTACACTCCAAATATATATATTTAACATGAAATCCTTGTGCACAGCAAGGCTCTTGCATTTACACGTCTGGGAAGGTTTGATATGCTAAAAATTGACTCCTGAAACCAAATTAATCTGCTTATTGCCACTTTCAAGGGTATTGGCTTTGTTTTGCATTTATCTCTGCAATGTACTGTGGATGTTGATATTTGTGAATTTCTTGTCCAGTTTCCGTCAAATTGTCCTTGTTGAGACATAAGCTGCATCCAAGTTTCATTCATTATTACTGAAGAATACTTGTAGTTCAATATGTGTTACATAACATATAATATGTGTTACATAACACAATGTTTGCTTGGTAGGTGTCGTTCCATTTAACCTTTTTTTTTTTTGAGCATGCTTCTCACAATCCTGTTTCCTGCTTTTGTATCTTATCACAGAAAAAACCATCCGAAAAAAGTGAAGACATGCATGTCAATAACAGTTGACTAGGACAGGCATCGGGGGACCCCAGTCGGTGATGTAGCTGTCATCTTAAACACAACAGTTTTTGTCGTTGACAAGAAAGAAAATACGAGAAAATTTAGACTTCAATTTAACAAAGAAATTGAGGAAAATTTGGAACATAAATAAAACCTATTATGCATGTATTTCAAGAAACAATAATTCCTGTAATTAGAAAACAATCATTTGGTGCTATTTCAAAATAAATTTTGTGTAAACTTTCTAAATCATTCCTCTGATATTTGATGAATCTTCTTTCTTAGTTTTAAGCGATCAGCAATGTCATTTATGGCCAGTTTTCTCTGTGATTTGTGACATATGACCACTGCTGATGTATTATCTCTGCTGATGTATTACCTCTACTAATTGATGTATTACCTCTGCTGATTGATGTATTACCTCTGCTGATGTATTATCTCTGCTGATGTATTACCTCTGCTGATGTATTACCTCTGCTGATTGATGTATTACCTCTGCTGATGTATTACCTCTGCTGATGTATTACCTCTGCTGATGTATTACCTCTGCTGATGTATTACCTCTGCTGATGAATTACCTCTGCTGATGTATAACCTCTGCTGATGTATTACCTCTGCTGATGTATTACCTCTGCTGATGTATTACCTCTGCTGATGTATTACCTCTGCTGATGTATTACCTCTGTTGATGTATAAGCTCTGTTGATGTATTAGCTCTTGATGTATTAGCTCTGTTGATGTATTAGCTCTGTTGATGTATTAGCTCTGTTGGTGTATTAGCTCTGTTGGTGTATTAGCTCTGTAGGTGTATTAGCTCTGTTGATGTATTAGCTCTGTTGATGTATTAGCTCTGTTGATGTATTAGCTCTGTTGATGTATTAGCTCTGTTGATGTATTAGCTCTGTTGATGTATTAGCTCTGTATGCCTAGTTTCTTTGTAGCAATGCTTTTATCCATTTGTGGCTGTTGCTTCAACTTGTTGGTGTTGAACTTAAGATCTCAAACTCTCCTATTGTTGCAATAGTTCTGTAGTGATCCATTAGGTTCTGATTTAATTCAGTCTTTGGACACTTTGAGAAGGCATTTCTGTAAATGATTATTACTGTAAATAATTATTACAAATTATGACCATAACCATAGTTGGTCTAAAGTTGTCAATGACTAATATGGTACATGTTGTGCAATTGATATGAAGTTGATTGGATTAATCATCTAAATAATGTTCAATGTGATTGGCTTCCTGGGTCCAGATCTTTTAGTTTAACCTTGTGAAAAGGCAAAAAAATGTGTTGAATGAAGGCAATCATTTGAAGTTATCCAATTTGACTTGTTTTCTCCCTTTTTCTCTTTCATTCAAATCTTCTTCAGGTGGAATTCTGTATGTACTCCACGTAAAGACCTATGGACACCTAGAGAAAGTTTAGCAAGCTTGCGTCAATGATTGACAATTAGTGAAAGTGATGTTTCTCAATGAAAATTGATTGAATAAAATTGCTCCATTTACACCAATTAAAATATTGTTATGCAAATTTATGATGTCATTGGGAGTAATTTGTGGCTATTTTTTGATATAAATTCTTTGGGGTTCTATTGCCCTATGTTTTTGCCAAATCATGAATAGAATGGCTGATTCTGTTGTTATTTTTTACATTTTTTATCAGACCAAAACCAACAAATTGAGAAGAAAAACAAAAATCCAATGATGTCACATTATGCAAAAACTGTGAATGAATGGGCAATGATTATTGATTGTTAACAAAGGATTGATTTTCTGTTTTGAAAAGCAAGCAAGCTAAAGAAAAAAACTTTACAGGTGTCCGTATCAGGTCTGTGATCTCAGTGAAGTACTGTTTGGTGCAAATTTTAGGTGTAAAAATATGCTGTAAATCCCTGTGTTTTTAAATCTCTGTGAAAATGGTATATTAGTACAAACTTTAAATCTGAAAAATGCTTTAAATCCTTTTTGCCAAATTTTTGATTACATGTGATATTTAATGATTAATTCCGATGGTTGTTTGTTGTGTGAAAGCGGATTCTTAAGATTGTGTAATTCCTTGTCTCAACAATTATTTTTCTTTCCATTGATTTTGTTTTAAAAGTCATATGTTTTAATGTAATTTTGTTTTTGGATCAATATGCAGCAGTGATTATTACTTGCATACATTACTTGGACATTTTATCATTTAGTCAATATTTTCTAGATGTACAAAATTTCATGGATTTATAGGGAAATGTATATTAAGAATAATATTCTTTTGAAGACATTTTTAAAATGTTGGAGTTGGATTTATTTAAAATAAAGTGAGGATTTAAAAAGAAATTGTGCTGAATGTGACAAAGAAGGTGTAATTTCACCATCTTGAATAATTTGCATGGTCATTCTATTGCTCTGTTGAGAGTACTGTTTAAATTTGTTGAATTTTAATGACTTTTTAGCTGTTGCTTTTGTGTCTTTGATTCTAACTGTTTCAATTGATCTTTGTGCCCTGTGCATGTTGTTATTTTTCCTTGAGGGACAAACTGTTATATAAGTGATATTCACCAACTTCTACAAGTGCAATTTGAAAATTAGTATAGTGGTTCTCATAGGAAAATTGTGCATAGGAAAATTGTGCATTATTAAAATGTTATTGGCTTGCCATAATAGACCCTACCCTGTTCAATAAGATTGGGACAGTAGGTCAGCAATGAGGAGAATTTGTGTTGAAATGCAAGATTTTATTTATAAATTATAGGTGTTTGTCACTTAAATAAACTTCCTTAAGATGTTATAATTAGGCCCTTCAAGAAAGTTTATTTTTATTTTTTATGTGTTCTAAATATCTTCTTTTGTTTATTATCTATCACCCACATATACATATATGTTGGAATGAGATATTGTAGTCACTTTGCTGTATTGGCAAAGAACTGCCTGTACCTCCTACACTACACCCCCCCCCCCTTGATATTAGGGGGCTGATGGGGCCCACCAGGGGTCTCATATGATGACCTCATAGTAGGTTAAGGGTCCATAAGTTTTTGGAACGGGACAAAATTGGGTGATTTTTGCATCTGTCCATGTGTTTGTGTGTATGTGTGTGTGTGTATGTGTGCATGTGTACTTTGTTAGTAGTGATGTCATGCATATCATTGGGAGGGGGTTAATGTAAAAGAAAATCTTGAAAAAGTGATTTATTGCAACTGCATGTCTGTTCACATCAATCTCGCATGTTAAAATTGTCAGCTATTGTGCATGTATGAACCTCCTTTTTCTCCAAAATAGTTTCTATAATATTAATATAAGGTCAAATTTGGTTCTTCAATAGGCAGGAAAATTAATCATAATGAAATGAGTGACATTTCATAGCCATTCAGAAAGGCCAAATAATAGTAACTCATATGTCTTGTTAAAAATGAGGCTATGATGAAGGTTGTTGAAGAGCTGTAACATACAGTAGCACTAATCTGAGCGAAGTATTTCATTTTATTTAAGACAAATCAGGACAGATAAAAGTGAATGTTGTATGCCATAAAGCCCTGGGGATATCCTTTGGTGGAAATAGTTTCACATGGGTGGATTATTCAGGAAGGTCATAAGATTATGTAATTACAGGAATATTCCTATAGTTTTTCATGTAATGCATGAAAATGACAATTCAAACTGAAATGTTTCTTTTGTAGTGTTGATGTTCCCTTTATATTCATTTCATATATTAAGCAGAACCAAAAGGTTTTGTTGTTCCGATGCTTTTTTCACAAGCTGATTGTTTTGAAAAATTTGTTTTAACTGTCATGTTATTGCATCATGAATTAATTGTTCCATGATATTTATTCATAAGTCAAACCCACCATGCAGATCAATAAAAATGTTGACTATAATTAACATCATTGCCATAGCATGTATGATGCAAAAAAGGTTGCTTATTTATTCTATTTTAAGAATTTGTCAGTAATCCCCACTTACTCATTAATATTCATGACATCACTACCACAACATTGGAACATACTGTATGTACAGACCATGACCCATCTGTGTACCTGTCATAGCATAAATCTAGTATATCATTTATGAGATACAGTGTGGTGTTTACATCATTTAGCACTTTCATATTAAGCTACGCCCACCATGCATATTAATGACATCTGCTGATAACATAAGCATGTACACAATAACCAACAAAATTTCAGGCCCAATATGACACAAAACGGATATACAGTTGCTTATTTATTACTTTTTTAATATTTTTGGTTTAAGCCCTGCCCCCTTATTATTACGCATGATATCACCACAAAAAAAAAAAAAAAAAAAAAAAAATTAGGGCACATCTGCAGACCATGGGTTATCTGTGTACCAAATATGAGTTTACCATTCTTGAGATATTCTGTTTATAAGCTCTTTTCAACAAAACTATTTTAAGCCCCACCCACTACGCATATGAATGAAATTCAACGTTTTTACATCATGAACATAAAACTATGTACAAAGAACTAAAACACACTCATTATTAACCAATGAATATTATTAAACAGATAGAGTAACTGGATTGAAATGATTGGTATGAAGTTATCAGGCACTAACAAACAAAACCATTATGTTAAACCAAGAAATGGCCCATTGCAGAAAAGATTTCATAGAAAATTGTAAAGAACAGAACTTCAAAATTAAATAATTTACCCCAGGAGGACAATTTTGGAGTTAAAGAGGGCAGTGTTTAGAGCTGTCAAATGTCAAAAGTTTATCATTCAAGCCAATGACCATATCCATTAATTTGAAAATCTTAAAATGCTAATATTTTAACAATCACATATCTGCCATTCTTTTGATAAATCAAGTTTGTTTGGTACTTTTAAACACCACATCGCCTATTCTGTAGAATAATTTAATTTAAAATAAGATTTAGACCCAGTTCGTTTTTGGGGATTTTTTTAATCATAATGGGAATGATCTGTTTTGTCTCAATTATCTTACCAAGTTGTCCTGATTAAAATCTTGTTTGTGTTTGTGGTCTGAGAGGGACATGTCCCCCCAACATTTTTGGTAAAACATTTGCTTTGTCCCAGCTAGTCTTTCTTTTTATGGTACTTCCTAACTATCCTTCCTAACCATCCACATTCTTTTCTTAAGGTGTTGAGAAAACTATTTACAATTTCATTTGGAGTAGTAATCCTGATAAGATCAAGCGCAGATTTTGCCCACAAAAGACTTGTTATATATATATTATGGAGAAGACTGATTCAGTTTTGTGTAATTTTTGTAATATTAAAATGAGCAAACTTTAGGTCATCTGTTTTGGGATTGCCCTTATGTTTCCTCATTCATAAAGAGTTGTGAACGGAATTTTTTAACAATCATTCAGACAGTGTTTTGTATAAATCTGATATTTTTTGGGAGGGGTTTTAATAATTTACATTGTCATGCTTATAATTGTAAGTATAATGATAAGAAACCAGATGTTAATGTATTATTTTATAAGTTATCTATAAAATTGAAAACAAACTACCAAAAGGTTGTACAGAGCAAACGTAAAGTCAATCATAGTAACCTTTTTCTTATTGTATTTATTATCTATGCCTTGCTTTGTATAATAATTGTTTTGTTATGTTTCTTTACGTTAGCTGTACAATATTTTGATGGAAAAAATATATATAATATATGTATGTACATATATGTACATGTATGTACATGTATGTACATGTATGTATATATGTTTATGTATATATATGTTTATGTATATATATATATAAATATATATATATATATATATATATATATATATACATGTAAATATATATATAATATATATACAAATATATATATATATATATATATTTATATATATATATATATATATATATATATATATAGATATATAGATATAGATAGATAGATATATATATATTAGATATATATATTAGATATATATATATATATAGATATATAGATATATATTAAATATATTAAATATATATATATAGATATATTTTATCTTTGTGTGTGGACTACTTTAAGAGGATCAAAAAGTTTTAATTAAATCATTTAAGCACACAGTTGAGTGAAGAAATGAAATCAAGTAGTGTAGTAAATGTTTTACCAGACCTGATAAAGGGAATTGAATATGGATGGGTACCACAATATCAAGTTTCTCCTTTCAGCAAAATGATCTGGATCAATTTTTGGTCCCATTTGTTAATTTCTGCAAACAGCTCCTGTTTCTAATGAGAAAAAAAAAAGATCCAATTTAAGGGGTGGGTGGGGAATGTACAGGTAAGTGTTTAATTGTATGAGGTGGTTACAAGAATTGTAAGAGATTTAATCTTAGGACTTTTTCAATTTGTCAAAATATGCAACTTATTTGTTTTATTCAAACCGAATTTAAGGTTGTGGCAAGTCTTGCTTCAGAAAGGAGTTATCCATAACAGACAGCTGTCACTTGTTATATGTAAGAATCGTCTTCAGATTTTTAATTTAATTACAAGAAGAATATGTAAATGTCTGATTTTAAATCTGAAAAGCCTAGTTTTCATTGTATTTATTGTATCTGCTGTGTACCCAAAATAAATGAACAGTTTCAGAAAAGTGTCTATGACCAGTGTAATCTATGACCAGTGTAATCTATGACCAGTGTAATCTATGACCAGTGTAATCTATGACCAGTGTAATCTATGACCAGTGTAATCTATGACCAGTGTAATCTATGACCAGTGTAATCTATGATCAGTGTAATCTATGACCAGTGTAATCTATGACCAGTGTAATCTATGACCAGTGTAATCTATGACCAGTAAAATCTATGACCAGTGTAATCTATGACCAGTGTAATCTATGACCAGTGTAATCTAAGTGTAATCTATGACCAGTGTAATCTATGACCAGTGTAATCTATGACCAAATCTTACCAGTGTAATCTATGACCAGTGTAATCTATGACCAGTGTAATCTATGACCAGTGTAATCTATGACCAGTGTAATCTATGACCAGTGTAATCTATGACCAGTGTAATCTATGACCAGTGTAATCTATGACCAGTGAAATCTATGACCAGTGAAATCTATAAAAAAGGTCTATGGATGCTGATTGAAAATATTTGGTTAGTCTGGAATCTTGAAGATGACAAAAGGATAAACAGGGTTGAAAATAATCACATTTTATAGCGATTTCTTGCAGTCAAAATTTTAATCAACATTGAATTGTTTCACAAGTATTCTTTTAAATTCTTTACCATAACTGTTTCTGGTTTGACACAGATGTTTAAAACATATCACATGGAAAATTGAAATTTATACATGTAACATAAATCAAATAAAGTTGCTTAGCAAAGTAGTATAAATTCTCTAGTGCTCATTATAAACACATGACAAGCAAATGCTTTGGTGGTTGATGAAATTAGTAAACATGAAGCCTTATCTAAGCTACTACTTGAGTTGTTAGGTAGCTCATGGACTGAGATGCCGGAGGTTCCAGGTTTGGAGTCACACAAAAAGATTTTTCCATAGCCAATCAGACAGATCAGCCTGGCAAAGAGTGCAGGAGTATGTTTTCTGTGTTACCTGCTCCTTGTCCAGCCTTTGGGAGAAGTGGACAATGGCTGAATGGCGCTCACTGTCCATCGGATGAGGACTTTAAACCGTCCCTCTTTTCACGTAGTGATGACTGCATTTGTGTAGTGACGAATGTCAAAATTGATATTATTAATTCCGCATACTGACCAATATTTAGAAAATTTGAAGCTTGATGGAGTAAAAGTTGATAAAAGTATTGTATAGCTTTATATATTTCATTGGATTTCATGAAGCTTCAAAGACATTCGTCAGTATGCGGAAATCATAATTCAGTATTTCGCGCCAATTTTCTTTTCACTTAAGTAAGACATTTGTCAGTATGCGGAAAGAGGGACGAAAGGATGGTGCCTTGAACACCATTTGAGGAGAGATGCTTCAAAACGCGGTATTCATTCATCCTGGCCTAGTCAAGCCCAAGTTCATGTGCGCTGACTTGCCAGTGGCCGGAGAACTTGACTGGTGGCGCTGTGGTCTATATGGAATGGCACATTTAAAAGCCTGTTCTTTGTATGTATTGAAATCATTAAAAGAGGAAGATCTCAGCATTTACTGTGATGTCATCAGAAGAACTGCTGTTCATGCTAATCTAAAAATGCAGTGTCTTTTATTTCTCTACTACTGTATAAGACCGGACTGACAAATATGTTTGGAGGGTGCCCACTCACCTTGACACTCCCATCAGTTTAAAGCTGGAAAAGACATGTTAATTGCCATCAGTGGTTGTAATTTAAAGAACAACACATCTCTTTGCACTTGAGCAAACGATTAACCATTAATTAATAACATCTTTTGGCATTTAAAAGTGCCAGTAAACACAAAAAGCAAACAACATTGACAGTGAGTACATTCAACAACACAGCTTAAGTTATTACATTTACCCCCATAAGATGTCATGAATTATTAGCATTCTGTTGTGAGCCTGGAGTTAAGATGGGACTACCCTGGGCTCTCCCTTCCCCACCTCAATGTGAGGCACAGTACTTCTCTTCATGCACTCCTTACACTGCATTTCTCCACATAGTGTGCCTCCCTTTCTCTTGAAATCTTATCAAGTATGTTGCTTTAATGGAAGCAATATTCCTGTCAATTTTTGTTGATTAAAAGATTATTCCTATGATTTTTCATGTGCATTTATATATTGTAACTATTACAGAAACAAATTGGTGGGAGAAAAAATAGGTTGAATTCTTGTTCCTTATAGGACTTATTACAATTCATAGCTTTCACCTGTGTTTTTAAAAAGTGACCATTGCAGTGTACAGTGTGCTGCCATATTTGCCTTTTTCCTAAATTATTGAAAATAATAAAGGAATTAATAGAAATATATGTCCAAGAAATATTAAAAAGATATCAACATGGTTTTTACACCAATTTCTTCAATAGTCCTCTATCATTTTTATGACGATGAAAATTCCCATGAATAGGCCTTTTCAAATTTGAAGATTAAAAAACATTGATTAATATCTGAAGTTATTGAAAGGTTGAAGCATTCAGCATGCATAATTCCTTTTTGTGGTTCCCATTACTTCTTCATTGCAACATTCAGATGATAATATCTAATTAAGTAAGAACTTCAGTTGGGGTTATCTCTGTTACAGTCACATCAGCATCATGAAATAAGAAATGTACATGAGAGATTTTTGCAGTAGATCATGAAGTCTTTAATATTTGCAGGGAAAAAATGTGTGGTGGTGGTGGAAACTATTTCCCTGCTCTCTCCTAGGTGGCCTGCTGTCAGTGCCACTGTATGTATGGCAGTGTTTTATTGTGCATAGATCTGTGGGTTGATTCATTAAAGGACTATGGACATACATGAAGAAACATTTGCTAAATTGTTAAGAATATAAAACAAATTGCTTGATAGTCGACCATTTTACACCTTCTTGAATTGTCCGTCTCGATACGCACATGGTTTATATACAAATAGACAGACCCTTTTTCTAATGTATATCAATTGTTTCTTGATAATATGCCGCAATTCTTTTGAGTGATAGCTGCAGGCTTATGAG
>JAIGNY010004164.1:0-16030 GCA_020152595.1 Chiridota heheva | reverse complement strand
AAGGCGCAAATTTACACACTTTCAGGTCTTGAGAGTTGAATATTTTCTTGGCTTTTTTAGGTGCAATATTTACATGTATAGAGCAGAATAGATTAAGTTTAGATTAGAATATTCTGTAAAGGATTGCTTCTTTGTATTTTCTAGGGCGTAAATTTACGCACTTTCAGTTCTTGAGAGTTGAAGTTTTTTCTCGGAGTAAATTTACGCTTTTATTAAATGTGTCATACAGTAAGATAGATTAAGTTTTTATTTGGAACCTGTGAATGATTGAATCCTGGTACTGTACTTCTACAGTAGGGCGTAAATTTACGCTCTTTCAGATTTTGCACGGCGCAAATTTACGCTTTTTTAGGTGCTTGGAACATTCTGTAAAGGATTACTTCTTAGTATTTTCTAGGGCGCAAACTTACGCACTTTTCAGGTCTTCAGAAATGCTGTATGTAGCATGGGTGAGTAATAAAATGAAAGAAAATGAAACAGTATTGGTTACTGTGTCTTTATCATTGTTATGTGTAATAATAACATCCTTTATTTCAAATCCACAAGATAAATGATAGTGTCATTTTGAAAGGAACAGTCCCTTTACTTTTTAAATTATGATAACAAGAAGTAACTCAATGGATAATGAGAAGTATTCCCCAGTTTACATTGGATCGTATGTAAAAATAAGACTTTTTCCCATTTTTGTGGAATTTTGACAATTGGAGAAAGGGTCAAATTCTAGGCCACCCCGTTAATTGCAATTTATTTGCCTCAAAAGAACTTGCAAAAATGCCTGTTTATGAGTTCAAATTCGCCAACAATGATTTGATTTTGATGGTCAATAACGGCATATTCAAGCCTTTTTTGCATACCTGGTCGGAAGACCCTCACCCCATGTACTGATATAAACCAATCAAACAACGTATTACATGAATGTGCACGAGATAATCCAGAACCCCTACCCAACATTTTTACGCTTGCTATTTGTTTAAAGAATACAAAAATCTCGTTGATAAATTTTGCTTTGAATAAATTGGAATGTTATTTAATAGAAATAAACTCACCCAAACTGGCAATGCAAAAGATTCTACAGCTGGCTCCTCAAAGATGGCCAAGGCGAGCAGGAGAAGTAAGGTAAAGTACAGGAGATACACCAGGTACCACTTGTTGTATAGATTATACAATCTTATATACTTCCTTTCATGTCCAAAAGGTATATCATTTCCATGTTTGGCGCTTAGAATATAGATAGCTGCCAACTGCAATGGCTACAAAAAAATGATAGCCATACACTTTTGAGTTGGGGTGGAGTAAAATATGCATCATCAAATATATGTGCAAACGTCATGAACGTAGAGGATTGAATCAAAATGCAGGCAATTTCCTTTTTTGTATAGCTTAGTCTCAATATTTGAAGAAAATACGACACTTAATTGTTTCACCATTAAATGCATATCTGCAACGTTTCCATTAAAGTAGTTTTGTTTCTGACGCAAAAAAGGGAAAACGTTAAACCAGGTTATAAACAAGGTGATCGAAAATCTTATGGTCCCTAATTAACGCGCCATTTATGTTTTTTCATTTTAAGGTACTAGAACAGATTGTGCATAGTAGAGTTGATCTTAAATAAGCAATATACTTTTTGATGACAAGTATAATTTCGTCAAGGTATGTCCACAGAATTAGCACTTTCTGATGCAGTTCATAAGTTATATAGCTCCCTTGATAAATATCTTACATCCATGGGAATTTTTCTTGATTTATCGAGGACCTTTGATACAATTGATCACGATATATTAAATCATAAATTCTCCTCATTATGGAATAAGAGGTACCTGTTTATCTTGGTTTTGTAGCTCAAATAGAACGCATTTCAAGAATTGTATTATTGTATATCCTGATCCCCTGTACATTTAATGTGCTGTTCCGCAAGATAATTTTTAGGTCTGCTTCTTTTTATTATTTATGTAAACAATATAACAACTATCATCTAATTCTTCATTTATTTTTTCGCAGACGATAATAATATATTTTCTTCTGGTAAAGATCGTTATAATCTACAACAGTTAGTTTGTAATAAGTTGGATCTTTTTTCACAATTGGTTTACCGCTAACAAATTGTCCCTTAATATTCGTAAAACCAACTATGTAGTATTTTGTAATAGTAAAGCTTATTTTGATTTTCAAATTAATCTTAGGGAAACCTCTTGTCCGCACAAATAACTTTTTAGGTGTGATTCAGAACTGCCATAGCCACATAAATTTTATATCAACTAAAGTTTCAAAAGGTGTCGGTATATCATCTAGACTGAAGCATACTCACTCAAACATGTTCACCGCTAAAAATAAGCTTAGTATTGCCGCATGTCTCATACTGTCAATAATTTGGTCAGCCTGCAGTAAATTGTACATGGAAAAGTAATAGTCAAAGACTTGCAATTCGTCACATTAACAATCTTGATATTTATTATCACACTTTGTTCTTTGCGTTCTTGATTTTCTTCTGTTAACAATTTTTACTGAACACAATCAAATACACTCCTACAATACAAGATAGTACAATAACATACATTCTTTTTCATGTCTCAATAATACCTTAAAATATAGTCATTTTAATCAAATCAGTAGCCGTCAAGAAGTCATGCAATTTTTTTAATGGGTTAACCTTTGGTCATTCTTTTACAAGCCTTCTCACTGAAATATAGTCATTGAAAACAGTTATTCAAATCAGGAATGATCTTAAGACATGATTTATCAAAGCCTTTTTGATTGGTTGTTGGTTTTCTTTCTTTGTTGAGGGTGGGGGTTGGGTGGATCTTGGTAGATGGTTGGGATATCTAGTCTCTAATCACGTGCTATATAGGTTTATGGGTTCTGTTGGGGTATAAAGGGTTAATTTTCTCTCTTTATTATTTACATTGATTCATATTTAAGAATAGGGAGTTCTTTACTAATAATGCTCGCTGGAGGATTTTAAAGCACTTCCTTTTCACAACACCCATTGCATTCAATATAGATTTATTACTTTCGTTTTATTTCAAATTTTTGCTTCCGTATTTTGTATGTATTAATGTTGTGAATAAATCAATAAATAAAATGAAAAGAAATAAAAGTTGAGCAGCATATTAGTTTGCAGATAGATTGAAAATAAAACAGGAGGTGTCGCATTCGTCTGAATGCGCCTATTCTTGGACGTATGATGTGATTAAAAATGTTTGTTCATGCGATACGAAAATTGTTACTATTAACATAATACAGAACAGAAAGTAGGGGCACTGGAAGGAGTTTCAGATTTATAGGGCAATAATACGGGAGGGGTGATAAGGGAGGAGGAAGGAGGGGTCAAGGAAATAAAAATAATTGATTAATATTGGACATTTTTGAAGAAAACTATCGCTTCATATAAGATATTTTCTTAGACAATTGTCATAGATTAACATTTACCTTTTGACATCGGCTGAAGTGATTAAAGATCATTTTTTTAAATTATACTGTGAACTATAGTTGTAACGTAATATAATAACTCTGTAATGTATTATGAGACATGAAGGCTCAAACCAATTTAACCTATAAACACTACGACCGCTTAATGTCGTTTTAACTGAATCTGCCAAATTTTGACATTCTTGAATCATTTGTTAAATTAAATTCGTTTGCTATTTTAAAAAATATCAAATTTGTTTTCTAATTTGTCTTTATAAACCTTTTCTGAATCTTGCCTACTACTCCATAGTCAAGTTTTCGTCCGCCTAATCTTAATGCTGAAGGTGATATGGAACTAATCATTTGACCCATTGAAACCTACGATGAAAGAGTCAAGTTCGGGGTCATTTAGGTACTGACATGTACCCTCTTCATTTAAAGCATTTGTGTTCAAATTGTTATCGCATGATTTCAGTGTTAGACTTGGACATGCAAGTTATGGTTAAAAATATGAAGTGTTAGGCTGACAAATCCATGTTATGGTTTAAAAATTCAAGATGCATCTTAATAAATTGGGCCATTTTATAGCAAAAAATCCACCTTATTCTGTTTTTTCTTTGACATTTAATGAGATGCGGTGTAATAGGAGGGGGGAGGGGGGAAGGGGCTGTTCTTATCCTGCCGGTTTTTGAAATATTGAGGTTTATAACATGAATCCTTTAAACATTTAAAAAATGTGCAAATATTTTACATGATCTGTACAGAACAGCGACATGATAATTTTTTTTTAAATTTAAAGACCTTTCCTCTTAATTTCTTCCCGTTTAACTCTCACCAACACACCAATCACCTAAAATCAAGCTACACACGGCCAGGCGTGGTCCTTATCTCATTACGTCACCCTCACTCTCCAACGGACAAGTTATTGCTGGTTCTGTTGCATAATCCCCTATCTCTAGCGGAAGGTGATTAATTGGCCTGGCGTAAACATAACATAACAAGATTACAGGCTAAGAAAGGTTAGTCACCCCATGAAAAATCCAAACTTATACCACCACCACCACAACAAAAAAAAAAATCAAACACGCTCAGATTTAGTAAAGAACTTATCAATGTTGACTTTGAAAATGTGAACAGAATTGGAGCAAACCACCCACTCAGGCAAACCTTTCCATTCATTAACAACTCTTTGCGAAAACTAAAACGCCAAATATCTATCCGTGAGAACTCTTTGGCCAACTTCAAAGTCTTACCACGTGTCACATGAGGATTAGCTGAAACATGCAAGAAATAACAGAAAGTTAAAGCATCACTACCACATTGGAACTTAAAAACCTGAATCGTATCGCCACGTACTCTTCTCAATTTAAGCGTGGTCAAACCAGGAATTCGCAAACTAGATTCATAAGAGAGATTCCTTACTAAGGAAATAAGTCTAGTGGCTCTTCACTGAACCTGCTCCAAAATGAACGTATCCTTATCATAAAAGGGATAAGCCTAAATAGCGAACTCAAGGTGAGGCCTGACTAACAACTTATTCAAATTAAGAACAACCTCTCTACCATAATTCTTCTAATCTAACCAAGCATCCTATTTTCCCTTGCATTTGCTAAAGCACAGTTTAGAAGGCTTCAGATTGCTAGCAATGACAACACCTAGATCCATTTCTTGATCAACACAACCAAGATTTTAACCATCAAAAGCCAAACTGTTCCAACCAAAATGAATAACTTTGCATTTATCAACATTGAATGACATCTACCATGTTTGAGACCAAGAAACTAACTTAACCAGATCATTTTGCAAAGCTGAATAATCCCTTTAGCATCATCAACAGTCCTCTAAAACTTAGTGTCATCAGCAAATTTACAAATCCTGGAGCCAAGGGAAACATCAATATCATTAATGAAGATTAAGAAAAGAAACGGACCCAATACAGAACCCTGAGTAACACCTTCTTCCACGGAGATACTTCACCATTAACAACAACTCTTTGTGACCTGTAAACTAAGCAAGAATATATCCAGCTGGCACACTTTCCCTCCACACCAAGTTCTCTTGTTTTCATCATGAGCCTGTCTAATGGAAAATTATCAAATACTTTTTTGAAATCTAAATAGATAACATCCACATTATGACCAGAATGACCTTGTTTAGTAACATCATCAAGAAACTCCAATGAATCAGAAACACAAGACCTCTTAGGTAAGAACCCATGCTGGGACAAATTCATCAAACCATTGACCAGTAAATGATCTAGTACAACATCCTTAACAATGGACTCCATGACTTTGCACACAACACTAGTAAGATTCACTGGCCTATAGTTACAAGGCAAACTGTGGTCACCATTTTAAAAATAGGAGTAACATTAGCAATTCTTCAATCACTAGGAACAAGACCAACATCAAAGCACTTTGAAAAGATAATACTCAGGGGAACAGAAAGAACATCAGAACATTCACGTAAGACCGCAGGATGTATACCATCTGGACCGGGTGCTTTATTTGAATTCAAACCTTCAGCTTTTAGACACAACATCAACTGAAAAATCAACAATCTTAATGGATACTGGCGAGTGCACACTAAGATAATTCACAACATCATCAGCAGGGGAATCCTTAGTAAAACAGACAGAAAGTAGTCATTCAAAACCTCAGCCATATCCTTACCACTATTGATAGTAACACCATCATTGTTTTTGAAGGGACCAACAGCCTCTTTGCTTTTTGTTTGCTTTGAGCGAACATAAGAATGAAACGACTTAGGAATAATCTTAACCTGTTTGGACAAACGTTTTTCAAAAATAAATTTAGTATCTCTTATCAAACCCTTTGTGCAAAGTTTTCATGATCCATATACCTAGCAAGCTCCGCAGGACACCCACTGTGTTTATAACAACGCCACAACTTCTTATTTTTCCGAACAGCTTGCAAAACCTCCCAAGACATCCACACTGGCCGATTACGCCTACAGACTGTCTTTAATGGGACAAACTTATTTACACCCTCTAAAACTATAGTTCCCAAAACATCCCATGCTTTAGAAGGATCTAAATAACGGAGTAAAGAAATTCAATCAAATGACAAATTATCCTGAAGTGCAGCAAAGTCAGCATTCTTAAAATCTAAAACTAGTTTATTTGCTGGAGAAATTTTTGTGAAAAATACAGATCAAAACTAACGAGGTCATGATCACTACACCCTATCTTACCGCTACTTAGCACATTTCTAACCATACTTTCTTCACCACTGAAAATAAAAGCAAGACAATAACTACCAGGCGTGGGAAACAACACATGCTGTGTGAAAAAACAGTCAGATACAGCTTCCAGAAAATCTTTACCATGTGGACCACTAGTACAAAGATTCCAATCAATGTCTGGAAAATTAAAGCCCCGAAACAATAGCCCTCCTAGAAGTAACTTTCCTGAAGCAGTCAAGCAATTTCTGATTGTTCTTAGGACTAGAATTTGGTGATCTATACACAACACCAACAACCATCAGAACTACCAACATCGCCATTAACAATAAGCTCACACCAATTTGAAAAACCAAAAGAAAAGTGAGCAGTCCTATCTATACAATTTAAACTATCTTTCACAAACAATAAAGCACCACCTCCTCTACCATTGAGATGTATCTACCTACTGTGGTGTAGCGGTTATCATACCTGTCTACAGACCACAAGGCCCTGTGTTCGTCGCCATTAAGAGTATCTAATCTGTCTTGCCTAAAACTGAGTAACCTGAAATATGTATCTCTGAATCACTGATTTCACTAATAAATCCAACTCTCAGTAATACCAATTATACTGGTCTACTAATTGAAACTTCAGCCAGAAGCTCATCACGCTTTTCAAATTGTTACGAACATTTGAAAACATAACCTTAATTCTACCACTATAACAATCCGTACCGCCAAACCATTATTTCTGGCTCTTCACAATGTCCATTGATATTTGCGCAATCAAGGCCTATAAGATGTAGTGTACATCTATCATATACAAACAAGCCCACCAGCCCTGACGACCTAAAGCAGTTGTTTATTTTCGAGCTGCAAGTAAACTTTTAATTATTTATTAAGTGAGTTCGTTTGTACACATTAGTTATACTTGAGCATACAATCTTCGGTGATCAAAATGCTCGGTAATTAGAATAATATAAGAATAATTGAGGTATCAACTTACCGTTGTGTTATCAAACATAGTAGCCTTTAAAATGTATGAATTTGCAAACAACTTCCTAGACTATAACACGGCAACAAGAGGAAAAGTTAATAAATGTAATTTGGAGTTCCTATTTCAACATTTTATATAAGGTTTGCAGTTGTGTGCAAGTGTCTAGTAATTGGCGCGGAATAGGTCAGAATGATCCTATAACCACATATTGAAGTTTGACCTAGGAGTCTCCGAGTTGCTTGTTCTGACCAATGAAATGATTTTCTGTGTTCTCGGTAACAATGCGTGGAACGCGCACTGATATAAGATGAAAGGATAAGTTAAGCAGGGTATCAACAACTTTCAACAATAGTATTACATTGGTAAGTAGGCAGACGGTGAATATGTAGAATACTAGTTCGCTGTGAATGATCATACTTAATAGTATTGCAATAACACTTTGCGTCATCCGGAATAAAGATAACCTGATCAAAGGCAAGCAAGAACACTAAAGAAAAATACTGAAATATTCTGATTAGCAGATATCTATAACTGACTTATTTCTTATTGAAACAATGCCTAATCAAAGTCTATAGTAGCAATTATCTTTGTGTTCTATAGGATCAAACATTCTAGTCAATAATCGGAAAACAATTCATCTCAAAATATTGCATTTTCATTATCACAGAGCTAATTATTTCTCGATTAAATTGTACATTTGAAATCGCTCTTGAGGCCTCAACGTCGTTTGTCAATTATGTCTGATGCTTTTCTGAAAATTGAGCAGTTCCACATCATCCATATGCATCTTTTTGACGTAAAGCTTCAATCCCCAATCAATTATT
This sequence comes from Chiridota heheva, assembly GCA_020152595.1. Classification (NCBI taxonomy): domain Eukaryota; kingdom Metazoa; phylum Echinodermata; class Holothuroidea; order Apodida; family Chiridotidae; genus Chiridota; species Chiridota heheva. The sequence continues at coordinate 7,622 of JAIGNY010004164.1, read as the reverse complement.
TACGGATATCAAACAAATAATTGTTGATTTTAATAACGATATCATAAATCAAATTACTGATATCAGAAATCCAAATAATGTTAACAGAAAATCAAAAGTCATAGCAACACTTATCTTGTAAATAGCTTTTACAAATTGAAAGAAACCAGGTTTCACAATGGACCCTGTCAATCAGAAAGAACCATCAGAGAACCTCCGGGCTTTATAACATAAATCAATATCATAGGATTACCACTAAAACATTAAAGAATCTTGAGTTATAAGAGTGTAGATACAAAAATGTCCTGACATGTACAAAGTGTCCTGACTTAACTGCTTAAATAGCTACATAAAGACATACACGCACATAATACATACACACACGCCATCATGACCGCATAGAGTCCTATTCAAAATCGGAACTAAAAAAGCTATGTTGGATATGTTGGTATGTGTAAAACAATATGTCATTTGCAGCATAGATTTGATAAGTAGAAACCTTAGTAAATACCGAATTTCTGAGAGCTTCCAGGGGATTTACTTCTAGGCTTTCACATGAAATTATGCTGTTGATACATGTGTAAAAATAGTATGTCATGTGCAGCATACCTTTGATCAGATTTAAGACTTGATTTCTGTGAGCTTTGCTCCTTCCGACCCACACATGAATTTTTGCGGCTAATACATGTAAACAAATATGCCATTTTTAGCTTAAATATGATCAAAAATGACTGATTAATACTGAGTATCCGCAAGCTTCAGGGGCATCGCCTCTGGGCTTCACATGAAATTTTGCTGTTGATATGTGTAACAAAACGTCATTTGAAGCACAAATTTAATACCTATGATGAATTCTGGATGAAAGGCATGCTACCTGAAGGTCCAGATTGTAGTAAGTCTGAGCTTAAGAGCTCATTTGTGTCACTACCGTATGATGATATCTTTATGATCAGAAATAACTTGGTAAATACTTGATTTCTGAGGGCTTTCTGGGGATTTTCCCTCTCGGCTCCCACATGAAATTATGTTGTTGATACATGTGTACAAACTCACGCGAAGTACAACAATAGTCTACGAGGAAATCATATCATAGCTTGATATATCCGATCAGTTGGACAATAATTTTTGATGGGAGATGTTAATTAAACATTCATAAAGGAGATTATGAGGAAATGATATAACCAGCAACGGAAATACCAGTATAATTATAGTACCAAAAGGATACTAAGTAAAGTACGTAGCTTAGCAGACGTTTGTTTTAGTCATATCTAGGCAATAAGTTTTGAACGCAAATGGTATTTACAGCCTTTTGGGATTATAATTTTTGAATTAAAAGTGTTTCTGTTCCAATTCATTTTCATAATACGTTACATAAAAGAACACAAAGCGGAACTGAGCTAATTGAAAAGGTTCACTATATGTAACAGAAGGGGTTCTTTCACGGACTGCTTTTCTCCCCTAAGAGTATGGTGACTCCAAGGAGAGCAATTACGGAATTAAAAAAGACACCGAACAGCATAAAATGTGATTCACAAACAAAAATTATTTGATTAAAAGAAAAGGCTAAATGCACAATACTAAATACTTGCCAGAATTATTTTAAAATGATGCAGCGTTCTCACTCAATATTTCCTAAATAGGGTACACGCTGTGTCACCCTTAAACCATTCCCGATATAAACTAAGTACGTACGTACAGTGTATGTGTATTTGTACACTGTATGTATTGAATGTGGGGACAATGATGCGTGAAGTTTCGGTGGCCTTGAGATGTTTGATTTTCGAACATGTGGAAAATCAGAACATCGCTAAGGTAAAGGGCGCAAATCTTTCATGCCTGACTCTGTATTTGAACTGTTGAATATATTGATGCACAAAAAACCCAGTACACTGACACAAAAAGTTGTTCTTTTTTTACATCTCAAATTTCAGCAGCTCATTCAAAATATATAATTAATTCATGATGCATCGTTCATCTTTTTCTTTTGAAGAAACAATGAAATAAAACAATGTGCTCATTAAAAAAGGTTAACCCTTACCTTTCTCCAAAACTGATTCCTCTCAAAACATTTTTTTCTCTCCCCAAATTGTTTTTGTTTCTTCCCAAAACTCTTAGTTTTTTTGAAGAAAAATATTTTAGAGAAACAATATTCGCTTAATGTTAAAGCGCGGGCTCATACATCAGTTCCTGTCTAATGACTGTTTGGAGCCTTCATAACTTTGTATTTTCTTTTCTCCAAAACGATTTTTGTTTTCTTTCTCCTAAACTTGTTGTTTTTGCTTCAAAACTTTTTGCATGTCTCCAAATCATTTATTTCATGGCCCTAAAGAGCATTCGTATATATCCAACACTTGACTTTGATTTGACTGATTAGATGCTGTAATGGAATACCTGAAGTCCAAAGTGAAAAGAAATCCAGATAAAGAAAACTAAATACAGTTTAATTGACCAAGACTTGCAAAGGGGAAGAGAAAATTAATTAAAGCTGGGACATTAGAATGTAGTAAGTTATTCCAGGCTGTGACAACTGAAAGGAAAAGGGAATATTTCAATATTTTGGTACTAGGTGAACACTTTTTGAGGTTGATGTTATGTCTTCTCCGTGTACGGATGTGAGTGGAAGGTACATAGCTATGATCACTGGAATTTCGAGGATTTTGTCGATTATTTTGGAAACCTTTATTTGTTACCGATGAAACAAATAGCTTTCTTTTTTAATCAAATCCAAATTATCTCTGAAAGTAGTCCCATTACATGTGCGTATTCCTTTCATTATAGTTATCAATTAATAGTTGATTTTTTTTTAAATGATAAATTTTACGTAAGAAAGGAAAATTACAAAGCTGACAATTTTACACACAGAATATAAGAAATTTCGTGCATAAGAAAGTAATGTTAAGCTTTTCATAAGAAAAAGACATGACCTGTTTCCTTCAATAGACCTGCTTATGTTCTCCATCCAATTTACTTCTTCACATGTCCTTTCCGTGGTAGGCCTATATCGGTAATTACCAAACACTGTTTCAAACTTGAAAGAAAAATATCCTCGCTTTTAAGCTGTTCTTATGACGAAATATTTTAATGATTTATGAACCTTTACTGAAAGTACTTGCATCTGAATTTTTTTTATATGAATTTTGCTTCACTAGTGGGAGTTACAAGAATTCGTTCAAGTTTGCAGCTACTTCCTCTGCTCATTTACGAACATGGATTCATCTCTTCAATTTCCTCTAGAATTTGTTTCAATAAAAACATTTGCTGATGAAGATTACTTGCACTGAATATTTCTGTGATAAATACAGAAGAAGAAAACGATAGAGAGGAAGAAGTTAAACGGTCGACAGGTACACACATACTTTTCGTATATGGAAGGGAATGATAGAAAGATTAAAGGAATGAAATTATGTAGAAAAAGTTCGATATGATAATCATTTAGGAGGTACCAAAGATAAAAGTTTGTTAATTTATCTGTTGACCTAATTCTAACTAGTAAGTAGTACAGTGACATTACAACCTGATATTCCTTAAATATATCTGTGAATCATATCAAAATATGATTTTGCAACCATTTAACTTATAACGTGAATGTCAAAATAAAGTTTTTGAAACGTAACTGAAAAACTAGAGAAGAAAAGAATCAAAATATGAAACTAATTTTGAATAATGGTTGTAACCATTTTAAAGAGAATTGAGGTGTATACGAGGTCTCCCATCTGTAGGAGATTTTCTATATCAGTCACTTTCATAATTGTAATGACTTTAACATTAGATTTCTTCTGAAATAGACATGAGAGTACTTTCTTTGCTCTTCTGTTGTTATTGTTTATTCTTATGGGATATTTATTTCTCAGTTGAGTGGAAAGGGGGTAGGTGAGGCTTGGAGTTGTAGATATGTACAGAGATGGTGGATGTGGAAAATAATGTCGTGCAAACTTATTTTTATTTGGAAGTATTATGATAGCGCAATCGTCTCTGATGTATATAATTGGTTTAGTTTTTGAGGGGAGTAGGGATCCTATTCTTATACCATGCATTGAGGATCCAAGGTGGTAAAATATAACTTCCAAGGAAATAAAAACAAGCTCTGGGTACACACATATGTTCGTTTCTTTCACCAAAATTATCTGAGGCGTCCTCCCCATTCCCATCAGTCCTACTGATTATGGATACCCTTCAATCTGACTGAAGTTAATAATTTACCTGCCCCCAACTTAACTTGTGTGTGCCAGACGTAAATGGGTTGATTTTGTTGCTACTCTGTATGTCCGATGCTATATAGTTGCCACATGAAGAATAATGAGATCTGTGAAAGAATTGGAGATTTCCGACGATAAACCATGATTTTTGTAATTACTACTATCGTTGTTGCTCAACCTATACTAAGTTGCGTCACCATAGAACATGCCCTGACAATCGTTTGAAAACCAGCAGGGCATAAACATGGAAAGTAAATTTGAAAAAGCTTACATTTCTTTCTGGATACTAAGAGAGTAAGACGTGTTTACAAAGTGTGTGTAAGTAAAATGATTACACGGCAAAAACTGTTTCTGTATTGTTCCGTTTGAACCTATGTTCTACCATTTTGATGTAACTAACGCATGAGCGGATGATTACCAACCCAACCCCCCATAACCCCCTCCCCCTCCGCACACACACTCATTAAATCATGTCCTTATATGCGTTAACATCAACACCGTCATTCAAATTATCTTAGTCTTATTCGCAGCAGTATGTGCAATCTTAGCTAAAGTTATATTCAAAAAGTGCTTGTGTTAATTTGTATGTTCGAGTGTCCTTTAACAGTTTAATAGAACCTACAATCAACACACCTCCGTCCACAGTACACAAAAATCATCCCAACCTGATACTTCCAGATCACGATTGTCCCCAGAACAAGATTGCTCTTAGACTTTGCTTAGAATTCAAAACACTGAAGAGATAAATATGTAACATATATGAATAGGCCGGATTTTTTATCAAAATGATGTAGTGGTGACAATGTTTATTTCAACGTAATTATTATTGGGTTTTTGCTAGAATCTTTTCCACTCGCTGTCTTGAAAATTGTGAAAAACATATCAATGATTATTTTTGAACATAAAATGCAATATGTAATTGTTGTTCTAACTTACGGATGAAATGCCAGTCCGAGTGTGCATATCCGCTTCTCTATTTTTGATCCTAGTGGGTTCTCTGCAAGTTCACTCTCCATTATGAACAGATCAAGAATTAAGCCAATGAAAATGCTGTAACAGAAAGACAAAGGAAACAACATCTATGAGGTACCAAAGTACGGGGAGTAATGTGGTGTACTTATCATACCTGTTCACTAAATCAAAGCTTGACTTGGTTGTCGATGTTATGTCTGTCCGTACGTCGTACCTGGAAGTATAAAGCGTTTCGTGATAGCATTTGTACTATCATAACCGAATACGGGCAATTACATTGTAATTGTGGTTCAACTTCTCTCTACGGGAAATCTGTACCTAAAGCTGTTCGGAATGTTGGGATAATCTAAACCGAATGTTGGAGGAGAGTTAATGCTGCTTCAGCGCATCCCCGGGATCCGTATATTGTCATTCTTCTCATCATATATAAACATTTACATGCAATTATAATTTCTTCTTCGAATTGGAAGACCATGACCAAATTAATTAAGGGACCGGGCAGAGTAATAAGTGAGGGTTACTACGGAGTCTCCGAGATCCAGATCATAAATTCAATCTTTGAAATCTTTGGGACCAATGGAGAATTAAGTTCTTGGAGCCACATTAAATCACACCCTAGTTTGAATTCTCGGGCTCGAAAATCTTATGTTTTGTACGTGGGCTTACGGTGTACCTAACTTTCCCGTACACACTGTGATTTTACCACTGGATAGAAATAATTTTCCCTAGCGAGTTAAATCATGTTGTGACGCTAATAAAATCTATTTATATATTCAAAAAGAGATGAATCTTCAATTTTCTAACATTATTAATACATTTCGACCTATTCATCAGCAGGAACCATGGAATCCATAAAGAAAGAAACTTCAGAAAGAATATACCAATGTGTATGAGCGCGAATCTATGTAACGTGGTGGTAATTCATATCTGACCCGACTCTACGGCTACGGCATCGGAAGTTTGAAAGTAATCGTTTCTGCCTTTTTACGCTAGAGCAGAAATTTTCAGTTGACGGAAGACTTTTTCAAAGATTACCACTTGTTTTGTTTTGTTATATAGGTAGCTTTCTCTCCCCCCTCCCTCCCTCCCCTGCCACCCATTCTTTCCGTCATTACACTTCCATCCAGTTAATTTGTTGCTCACAAATCAGTACTTACTTGAAAATTGAAATGACCATAGAAAAGTGAAATGACAAGAAGTAGAGAACTGCTGCCTTGCTTGTGACAATCACATAGCCGATCGTAATAAGTACAGAGTGGTCATTAAGGAAAGTATTTAAACGCTGCAATAATGAGAAATGAAATATGTCTTAAAGGAATATACTTGTGCATGAAAGATTCGCGCCTTTATATCAGCGATGTTCGGTTTTTCCACATGTTAAAAAAACGAATGATCTCAAGGCCACCAAAAATTTACGCATCGCTGCCCCCATACTCCATACCTACAGTGTACAATTAAACATATACTGCACGTACGGAGTTAATTTCGGGAATGGTTTAAGCGTACACAGCGTGTACATTACTTCAGAAATATTTAGTGAGAGCGCTGCCAGTAGCAATGTTGTGGATGTCGGGGCACAATACTGGCATGGATGAAACAAGAGTATTTCACATAGAGGGTTGACTGATTAAGATTAAGATATATTGAAGTTCACAATTGTGTTAAAAATATACAATGGCAAAACACTGTACAAAGCAAAGTCACTTTTGAACACACTGTTAACATTTTGAATTGTAAGAACAGATTAAGATTTTAGCAATGGTTTGTCCTCTAGAAACTAAACACAACACGTTTTTAGTTTTTATCATGTTTTAATTATAAAATGTCCAAAAACATATAATAAGATTTTTATTATGTTTTGATAATATCAAAATGTGGTGTCACAAAACGTTTTATAACATTTCTTTATTATGTTTTAATAATATCAAAATGTGGTGTCACAAAAACATTATTATAACATTTTTCATATAATGTTATGCCAAAAATGTTTTTATTATTTCATATTACTGGTTTTAAAAACGTTTTTCAAAAAATGTTATAAAAACATTTCTACAATACCACAAAATGATATCATAAAAACATTTTCACAATTTTGAAAACATGTTTCATGATGTTTTTAAAATGTTTTTGCCGGGTATAAATCAAGATTTACGGAAAATTCCTTTACATCTCATAATTTGTGTTTATGATAGTCTAGAAGTCATCTATGGCTGAATTTGCAGAACAATTCAAATTCAGCACACTAAGTCAGTATTCTTGTAATTTCGCTTTGTATTTTTATCTGCACATGCTTCACCCTGAACTAAACAATTCATATACGCTGAAAAGAATATTGTGCCACTGATTGACCATAGTCAATTCAAATAGGGTGACAAATGCTTTAATGATGGTGTTAAAATTATTGTTGCAGTACCGATCTCTGTAAAACAAGGAGCCCTCCAACTTGGGGTTGCCGCAAAATAATAGAGATTCATT
>JAIGNY010004169.1:125000-288068 GCA_020152595.1 Chiridota heheva | reverse complement strand
AAAAAGATCAACAAAATTTCCGAAAACCAAATTTCTAAGTTAGGCCTTTTTTCCTCAAAAATTTCGAAGGTTTTCCTCAAAATATCAACAGTATTTTCCAAACCTATCAAACTTTTCAAAGCTTCCCTCAAAACTTCTGAATGTTCCCTTATCATTTCCGGTCCCTTGCATATCAGTGGCGTGGTGGCAGGGGGCATGGGGAACCCCATCCCCTCCCCAGCAAAGCTTTTTGAGGGACGCCAAAATCGTCCCGAGAAGAAAAAAAATAGGCCCTGGGAAAATTTACGTGTTGATTAATAACTTCTTCCTATTAAGCAATTAACATTTCATTTGGGTAGTCCAAAAGCGCATGAATTTTCCACAGAAAAGACAAAATTTTTCCCACCATTGGCACTCGAACGGCCCCTGGATTTCGCGCTCAGACACTATAATGGCGGTAGCTCGTCGGCAATATTTAATATCTGCTGCTGCCATGGAGGGAAAACAATTTTGAATACAGTTAGCTGGTAGAAGCTTTTAGAGACGGCGCCAAATGCTCACAGGGGCGCAAAAATTGTTATGAAAATAATACTCTTATATACTTTTTTATTCTCAAGGTTGTAAATATTTGTTCTCAAAGCTTGTTATTCTTACATCAGAAACATGAAAACCATTCCTAGACCCCAACAAAAGACACCTATTGAAGTCACTGGGATCCTGCATTTTAACATTTGTTCAAGAATAATATTCCTTTTAACTAACTTTAGTTCGGATTTGATACAATTCTGAGCAATTTTCTGCTAACAAATTTACACCAAAAAACGCTACTAGCTTCCTGGGGCTTTGCCCCATCGGCGTTTAAGACGTCGACCCTGGATTTGACACAATATTAAACAATTTTCTGCTCTGACTGTTTGAAAATCGTGAGAAATGCAGGGATTCCTGGGGTTTCGCCCCAGCGCCCCTACATGCAGCTTCGCCTAATCAGATGACACATTTTAAAGCCCTCTGCTGCTATTAAAACCATGACAAACGTAGGGCTTCCTGTTAAACTCCTAGGTCCCCACCAGGGCTTCGCTACCTTCGCCCCTATCGCATGCCTAAAGTTGACACAATTTTAAGCCCCCCGATAATAAATGTGTTACAAATTTGTTTTCTTCGGGAAATCTTCTGCAATTTCAGGGAAATTTTTCAATTTTTGTAAAATCTCCTCGAATTTTGAGAAATCTTTTCCAATTTTCTTTCGTTTTTTGTAAAATTTGCTTCCATTATCAGGAAATTTCCTTCATTTTCAGGAAATTTTCTTCAATATTTGAGAAAGTTCTTTTCAATTTTTACTAAATTTTCTTTATTTTGCGGAACTTCAATTTTGGGCAGTTTTCTTCGATTTTTAGGAAATTTTTCATTTTGCAGAAAATGTTTTCAATTTTTTTAATTATCGGGGAAATTTCCTTCGTTTTCGTAAATTTCTTTCATATTCGTGAAAATTTGTTTTTATTTTTGTGAAATTTTCTTCATATTCGTGAAATTTACCTTCATTTTCCTGAAATTTCCTTCATTTTGGGAAAATTTTCTTTAATATTTGGGCAGTTTTCTTCAAATTTTGGAAGATTTTCTTCATTTTCACTGAAATTTCTTTCATTTTCTGAAATTGTTCTGAAAATTTTACCAAAGCAGCGCTTCCGGAGGCTTAACCCCCTTCCTCCCCTTTTCTCGACCCCTTCCAGGGCTTTGACGGTTCCTAGATTCGAAACGGTTCATGCCAAATTACTTCTATGTGCCCAAATTTTTACTGTTATGAGCTTTTTTCGAGGGGAGGTGGACGCCAAAATTCCCTTGCCTTACCCCAATGAAACATCACCCGCCACGCCACTGTTGCATATGCTATCATGATGAGGAATATGTCGGGCTCTTTAAAAAAGATCAATATATTGGGCATGAATTCCTTTCTGCAGTCTCTTCTTATAATGACGAGCCCTTCAAATATAAGTCGGGCCCACTGTAAACTATAAGATAGATGAGCCCGAAAGAATAGGAATCTAAAGTAATTCCCATTATCAGCCAGCAAAGCCTAAAAGTGCCCTTTCCGGACGTCTAATGGTTTCAAATATCAAAGATTGTTCACCCCATGCCAAAAACCATGGTGGGCTGGAAATGTGTTGAAATGTAAACTCTCCGCATCAGGGCCCTGATAATCCCCTTGCTACACCACTGTTGACTTTGACACCTCTCATACAAGGGCGTATAGAACCCGGGAAAGACGTTTCGACCCTGAACCAGTAAATCTCTCAATTTTTTTTTATATTTTTTTTATCAGGCAATCTTTGGGAAATGTTCTTCATTTCGTGATTTTTTCGAGGAAGAGAGAGGGGGATGGGGAGGGGGAGGGGGGGAGTCATTTCATACTAAAAGTGGTAGGGATGTGCAACCCACCAACCGAAAAACATACCCGTAGTATGACAGATTTTTGGTAACTGCAGTATGAAATTATACAATTTTGATACCCGCAGTATGAAAGAAGTCAATTTTGATACCTGCAGTATGAGTATTCAACAAAATATTATAAAAATGGATCAGCAGTACAAAATTAACACACTAAAACCCATTTTTGGGACCTGCACTACAAAAATAATGAAAAAAAGACAATTTTGTCTAGACCGAAAAGTGAGGGCGTATTTTTAGGCGGTCTCCTCAAAAATCAAATGCTTATCTAGTACGCAACGGTATAGCAATTTTCTGATTAAAATGAATATTCAAGTAACCCTTTGCCCTCACGTCGTCTCTGGGCTATGGAGGTTTGAAGTTTATTGATTCTTTGTGGATAATATATTTGTGAAATTCGCAAAAACAAGCGCCCTCACTTTCAGTCAAGCGCTCCTTTAATAAATACAACAACAACAACAAATTTTAGTACAATTTTCATTTTATTTAAAAAAAAAAAAAAAAAGACACCTGCACTACGAAAATGATGCAAAAAAGGCATCTGCTATACCTCACATATGGAAGTGCCCCTGGGGATTTTTTGTTTTATTTTTCTTCAGTTTTTTTGCAATTGTGCCAAAAAATTTTAATAATTGACCTCTGCTTTTCTTCAATATCACAATTTTTCAATCTTATGTCAATAATTTCCCAGTTTTATCAAACTTTCGGGAAAGAAAGTATGCAACCCGGATGACGGGAGATCATCATCAGCTTCGAGCCTCATACCAAAGAGCTTCTACACATACACAGCCTGTGCCCTCAGCGCTCCTAACACTCAGTGTAATATTTGTAGAAAAACATGTGACATTTTTTCTTCTTTCAAAAATAGTGTCGTAGTAAAACAATTGGTCAATATTTTTGAAATTTGTGGGAGAGAATTGTCAATAAATACTGAATCAAAAGTTTAATGGATTAACTGAATTTTCATGTAGGGTTCTCATAGTAAAAAGAGTCCTCCCAAATTTCTAAACCTGATCCAGGTTAGGCCTAGCACACATTTGTTTTTCTTCTTCTTTTCGAATGTGTTATTCTTCTTTAGAAATAGGATTATTTTTTTGCGTTAAGGTTTATTGAAAAATAATAGAATAGGAAACTTATTTGTGGTTTACAGTGGTATGGCATTACTCATCCAGTCAGCATCCAAGTCATGCCATCCGTGAAATTAAATATGCCTAGGCAGTGAAAGTGAGAACATACAATGAATTACCTGAGTAACTACACACTACACACTAATCATCATCATTGCACATCAACTGTCAGTGGATCGAAAGTGGAAATGCTCATCAACTGTCAGTGGATCGAAAGTGGACATTACTGGCGCATTACGAGTCGAATCAGTAAGTAGAAATTAAATAATTATTAGCCAAGACCAAAGTTATCTTTTTCACTCTTCGTTAATGATAAACAATTTTCGTCTGAAACATAAGTTACAAATTGCGAGATTTTTGGGCCAACCTGTTAACCGTTAGATCGAGATGGCTAGGCCGCCCAACTTCCTCAGTTTGAGTGAAGGCCATCGGACGTAGGCCTAGGCCTAACTTACAAGTAGGAGTCAGACTATGTAAATGTTTGTTATCTGCATCGTTTGTTATCATTCTCTTACATTTTCATGAATTGTAGGTAACTATGAAATAGAAAATTATTTCATAAGTGGAATGTTTTTTTATACTTTTATAGACTAATTTTGAATTGAAAGATGAAAAGTGTAACGTTAGGGTAACTCTCTGCCCAGACTGTGGTATCAAATTTCAAAATACTGTAAACACTAAGATAGGGTGTTAATAAAATACAGCTCCCCAGTGTGTACTGTACTTTACAGATACTGTAGACTAAGTGTATCATGTTTGTGTTACTGTGCTTTGACTTTAAAAAGTTTAAGTTAGGCCAGATTATCCCATCAGGAAATTGAATTCATGGTTTGTGATCAAATGAAGATGAAGGATATAATTACTATATTTTCCAATAAATCATGTTAGTTTCCAACTATCAGGAGCAGAAACTAATAGTGGGCTGGCATGCTTAAAGTTTGTGTGGCTAAGGGAACTAAATTGTATTTTTCTTTATAAAAAAATAATTAATTGTTTTTGTTGTCAGAAGTATAAATAACTTCTTTGATTTGTCTTTACAATCGTGATAAATTCACAGAAGCTTGATATTTACTAATCCAGATATTCATCAAAGAAATAATAGTTTCGCTTGTTTCGGTAAAACAATGAATATACTCAGAAGATTGTACACCAATAATGGACATATACGCAACTTCCAACAAAAGTAAAGCATAAAAAGGCTTGAACGAAAATACGAGGGAAATTCGAAAACTAATTATTTCCAAAATATACATACAGTTTGAAGTCAGTTTATTTACAATTCAATAGGTGAAATCACGAGTTTGATGTTATCATTTGTTGAAGTAGGAAATATATGTATATGATATGTATATATATATATATATATATATATATATATATATATATATATATATATATATATATATATATATATATTTATATATATATGTATATATATATATATATATATTATATATATATATATATATATATATATATATATATATATATATATATATATATATATATATGTATATATACATACCCTAGCTTGATTTAAAAGGGGGCATGGTGCTAGACTTGTTGAGGGGCACATTAATGCGCGCACGAAGCGCTGCGTCTTTTCGGCATGGAGTCCTGGGGCCCTCGTAAGGCTCAATCCCATGGTGAAAAAGCTCTGGGATTTTAGCTATAATCATACCTCAGAATGAAACTATTCTGATTGATAAGGACCATTCTTGGGCTAAACAGGACAACTGCTTACTATGCTATTATTCTGTGTTCTGTATCCATGTAAGGTATTTCATTTATGAGGCTAATTAAGATGATTAAGTTTTTTTTTTTTAATTAAGTTATTTTGTATTTATTTTTCTTATGAGGCAGGGCAGACTCCCAGTGGGCAGGGCGGGCCCACGGAGGGGCAGGGCAGGCCGCCCCTGTAGAGCAGCAAAGCTATGGGGTCTGCTAATATATATATATATATATATATATATATATATATATATATATATATATATATATATATATATATATATATATATATATATATATATATATATATATATATATATATATATATATATATATATATATATATATATATATATATATATAGGGTCCATTAATACAGCATAGCTTGCAAAATATACCACGCGTTGACACACAAACATGCAGAAGAAAATAGAAGACAAGGTATGTCGAATTCTGTCAACAAAGATTTAATGAAATACATGAGGAAGGTTTCTGTGCTTGTTAAAATATCATTGCACGTAATTCTTCCTCTGTCACTTCAGAACCTTGGCAAGTGGATCAAATTTATCCTTCAATCCATTTATTTTTCTTCCAATGGTGTCTTCTACAGTGTATTTGCAAAAAAATGGGACAGCCATGGGTACCAACACAAATATTTTTATGGCCAATCTTGAAGATAAATTTCTTGCTAAATGCACCTTCAAAGCCCTGTGTTATATCACGCGCGTGCGTGAAGTGCTGCGTCTTTTCGGCATGGAGTCCAGGGGCCCCTTAAAGGCTCAATTTTGTGAAGAAGCTCTGGGATTTTAGCTATCATACATCTCAAATGAATTTTCTGACTGGTAAGGATCAGTCATGAGCCAAACAGGACAATTGCTTACTATGCTATTATTCTGTGTTCTGTATTTATGTAAGGTATTTCATTTATGAGGCTAATTAAGATTATTAAGTTTAAAACAAAATTACCCTTTTTTCTCATGAGGGGCAGGGCGAACCCCCAGGGGGATAGGGCGGGCCTGTAGAGGAGCAGGGCAGGCTGCCCCTGTGAAACGGCAAAGCTAGGTGTCTGAACGAGGGCTCTGGGAAACTACAAATGAGGCTTGTGGAGGTTTTGTAGGGATCTTTTGTTTTTGTTTTTACTAAGCAAAAGATCCCTCGAATATGTTTTGCCTTTCTGGATTTTATATTTAACTACCACTGGCGGATATCCCCTTTTTCTTAAGTTCTTCCCAAGAAATTCTAAGTTTATGTAGCAATCTTTCTCATTAGAACAAATTTTCCTTATTCTCAGGGTTTGACAATGAGGAATATTGTCTTTGACTGAGTTTCTGTGGTACGAGGAATAATGGAAGTATAATGGATCTTTACATAAAGGTTTGGTAAACAAGTTTCTATGGGTAAAGCCCTCCTTAAGCAAAATATCAAAGTCTAAGTAAATCAACTTGGAGTCGCTAAACTCGTAAGTAAACTCTAATTCGTTTGGAAACATAGAATTGAATTGATCTATAAAAATCAAAAAAGAATTTAGACCCTTGTCCCAGAGTCCCCAGATATCATCAATTTTTGTTCTTCCATTTTTTCTTCAAAAAGACCCTTGCTGAGACACGCATACATGTAGCTTGGTGCCATTGTGGGGCCAACTGAAGAACCATGCATGAGTTTGTATATAAACATCATCATAAACCTAGAAAATATTACAATCTAAACATAACTCGAGACTATATATATATATATATATATATATATATATATGTATATATATATATATATATATATATATATATATATATATATATATATATATATATATATATATATATATATATATATATATATATATATATATATATATATATATATATATATATATATATATATATATATAAAATATGTATGTATGTATGTATGTATATGTATATATATATTAGAGCTGTGACCGTTTAGCGTGTACACGCTACACGCTCGCAAATCTTGTAAACGTTTACTGAATACTTCATTGCGAGTAATCGTTTTTCATACATCCTAATGTCTTGCCGTTGAAAATCAATATTCATGATCCAAATCACACACACATTCGGCTGACAAAATTCCAATCAATTTTGACTTTTTACAAACTGTAAACCCGATTAGCATAATCCTTTTTAAATGTGCGAATCGCAAATGCGCAGTAATCGCCAATGAATGGGGATATTATGCACTTTGATTTCGCCGAAATCTGAGTAATCTAACTTGTAAAATGCACCGCGAATGTGCAGCAGTA
The DNA here is from genome assembly GCA_020152595.1 of Chiridota heheva. NCBI lineage: Eukaryota > Metazoa > Echinodermata > Holothuroidea > Apodida > Chiridotidae > Chiridota > Chiridota heheva. Next base: position 280,529 of record JAIGNY010004169.1, on the reverse strand, counting down.
AACAGTGAAACTAACGATAGGCCTAACGTTAGGCCATAAGGCTTTAAATCCCACGCAATCAAGGCCCGTTTTATCGACCAAAAAACACTTGAATTGTGACAATTAGTACATTTACATGTAAATATTACCTGATGAGTCAAAAAAAATATGCAAGAAAGAAAAAATATTGCATAATGAATAAACAGAAAAAGGTTTTAACAAAGCTGAAATTCTGCATGCTTCGCAAAGATGGCGGCCATTTTTTCGAGAGGACTGATATTTCAGAACTTCCTGGTAGTGGTGGCGTAGTTTTGAAATGTTTTACGGCGAGGTACCTTGGTATGCAAGATTTTCACAGAACTTTGAAAGCCGTAGCGAAAAGGACAAAAAAGTTACGCGATGTTGAGTTTCAATGACATTAAAAGAAAGTTATCTGTTCTTTGTAAACTGAATTGCCATGCATATTTTCCACCAAAATGATAATTTATACTATAGAAGAAAGCTTTTTAGATTTGGAAAGCAAAACTCAGCGTCTATTTGGGCTATGCAGTCAGTACTTTTGCCATACTGGTTGCGCGATTTTTTTACTTCGCCTTGTAGTTTTGGAGCAATTTTGGTGTATTTCCAAAAATTACGGTACAAAACTCGTGTACACGATACACGCTCGCTTTTTTTGGCGTGTACACGTTTACTAAAATCCCTAAACGTTCACAGCTCAAATATATATATATATATATATATATATATATATATATATATATATATATATATATATTTATATATATATATATATATATATGCACATATACATATACTGTACATACTGTACATATATATACTGTAGTGTTTGTAAAATAAAAAGATGTCAATCCCCTTTCACGGTGTTTACATCAACGTTTTCTGTACATCTGTGATTACTTTGTGTCATGTTATACTTCATATTCATTTCTGGTTTCAGCTTGTTATTTTCCTCCATAAATGCAAAAAAAAAGCATAAAAATGAATTTATTGTTATGATTCTTGAGAATCTACAGTATCCACTGTATTATCTTATCATTCAACACCAAGCTCTGAAAGTTCAATCATTCATTAGAAGGGAGGTTTCAGAAAGAAATTGAATCGTTAATACTGGCACTTTTACTGGTTGAAGAGTTTTACATATATATTGCTGGGGTTGAATGCAAGCTTCGTAATATTAGGTTGAAAATGTAGAATCCCATTTTGTATTAAGGCACGTATCGTATGCTTCATTTAAGACTGAAAAGAAATTTCCTTTTGTACTGTTGCTGAAATGAACATTATCTTTTACTGGCATTCATTTAATTTACACCAAGTGATACTGTGAGAGATGTACTTGATACATAGGTGCAATTTAGCTTTTAAGAAGCAGTGAGAGGCAGAATATCCAACATTACTATTATAGCTACTGTAGATTATGATATAGTTCTGAGGCTATGACATCACAAATTCATAACTAGTCTGATTTCAGTCGTTTCTAAGTCCTTAACGGAATAATAATTTTGAATGATTTCTTCACAATTTTTTTTTATTTTTTATTAAGTCCTCTTTCATATAAGATAGACTTGCTTGACCCCAGAAGTAATCCTGTAAAGATTATATAGGGCCCGTGCATTATTACATTGAAAACAGTAAGAAAAAAATATATCACAATTGGTGAATTTTTTTTTACAATTTTACAGCTTTTAAATTTTGTATAGGTTGAGAAATGCAAGAAACTATATGCAATTTTTTATGTTACCAGCCGATTTTTTTTCTTTTGTGTGATCAAGTCATCTTGAAAGGTATTACTGTATGGACAGCTACAAAATTTAATTTTAATTCCAAAGAGCATAAATTTCTGAGAAGAACTGTCATCCAATGATGAGAATAGCCTACTTAGTTTCTCAGATATTGAAGACTTGTGATGTTTTTCTTACTTCATCAAGTCTTTGAAAATGAAGGAGATATCTCGTAATCTGAGATTTATCTATTTTTCTACTCATCATCATGCTAATTACCAACAGCATAGATTCAGACACAGAAATAGAGCACAAACGTACATTATACATTCTAACATAGAATTTCACACGAGAGTGGCAAATTGGGGAAGTGAAAGAACTTTCAAGGGGGAGGGGAGGGGTTGCCCCTCTTTTTTCCACAGTGTTTGTTCTTTTATTTTCTCCTTTGACCTTCCCCATTCCACGCATTGTATCTCTGTCTGAGTTAATGTTGTTCAGCTATAATGTTCTCAACTCCAGTTTTCCATTTAATAAGATTATTTTAGACTTAAAGCACTGCTCACATAAATCTAGATATTACAAGGAGTTGCTGTTAATTTGTTTCATTGCCTACCTGTACTTATGTAAAGAGCTGCACGAAAGTGTTATGTAAGTGCCTGTTCGTGACTGCGTAGTGTTTGCTTTTTGATTGATGAAGCTACTGATCATGTATGCAGTTTCCCCAAGTTGCTAAAACAGCTAGGAGTCTGAAACTCAATTCACAGGTGGGAAATATAGTGGACCATGGTATCAGTGAGGCTAGAAATTTTTCAGGTCTCCAGAAAGAAAAAGAAGAGCAAAACTAAAAGTGAATGGGGAGGGAAATGGTACAAAGAAAAGGTAAAAATGGAAAGAAACTGGAGAACAGGTGTGAAAGTAAGAAGGAAACCATAAAGACAGAAGTACCATTTTCCTAGCTTTGCTGTTTTAGAGAGATGGCCCGCCTCACACCTCTGATGGCCCTACCCGCCCCCCTTTTGGTCTGCCCTGCCCCTCAGAATAACAAACAATGATAATTTAAACAAATCCATCTAAAAACTTAATAATCTTAATTAAACGTATAAATTAAATACCTTACATGGATACAGAACACGGAATGTTAGCGTAGTAAGCAATTGTCATGTTTGGCTTATCAATATCAGTCAGAATAGTTTTATTCTTGAGGTATGATTATAGCTAAAATCCCAGAGCTTCACCAGGGGCTTAAATTTTAAGGGGGTTGCACTCATTAAAGTGCCCCTCAACAAATCTAGCACCCTGCTCCTTTATAAATCAATCTAAGGGTTTGTACAGTATGTTAAGCCTATGTCTTTATATACACAGCTCATTTCTAAACCCATATCTAGCTGTTAGCACTGATCTCCTTTAATCACTGTCCCACAGTTGTTACTTAATTAACACAATTCTTTGAATGACTAAATAAGACGATAGGAGTATTGCATCACGACTAAGTGCATGTATTATTGCAGTACAGTTAGCCAAGTAATTTATGATAAGAATATATGAGAATTATACTGATTTACAATTAGGCCTATATCAACATTTGTGTGTTGTTGCTATGATTTGGATGAAAATTTAAAGGTGTAGTGATACTTTGGATGTTCTTGTTTGATGGTCAAATTAATTGAGTTACTGTCAAACTGCCTTCAGCAAAACATTCTTTCAATTTTGAAAGTGGGTGCATAAATATTGCAGTAACGCAATGGTACCCCAGCTATAGTAGTACAGTGTGATTTCACTGTGATGCAGGAGACTTTGAAATATAGATTAACCCCCACGCTAAGTATTAATTGGAGATTTATGTCTTTTATAAAGCAAAATGATACAGTCAACTTGCCAAGAGGAGCAATTACATACTTTAGGGGCACTAAGAAATCAAAGCTTCCCCTTCAACATTGTGCTAATGGTACATGGACCCCTTGCTCCCTGGGCCCACTCCAGCAGGGATCAAAATTAGCATTGGTTTATCACTTGCCCATCAGGCTTTCTCACCTCACATTTCACTAGCTCAAATGAACTTTCACAAGCCCTTTTCTTCATGTCTGACATAAACATACTGGAATTTTATGATTATATGAATAACCCGTCGGGGCTGAATGATAAAAATTGTACTAGCCCGTACGTAAAATCATCTTGCCCCAGGCTAGCAGACTTATGCTAATTTTGATAATTTTAAACACTACTCTCCAGCTATTGATGGCATTAAAGATCACGGGCTGCTAAAGTAACCCATTCCGACTCTGCTCCCCTTTCCCCACTTCCAAAAGGAGAAGGATCAGTACGCTGCCTTTGCTACAGTAGATATACTGTATGCTCACTGCATTTCAAAAATGCTTGGAATTTAACAAAACTGATGTTAGTAAGCAAGAGGTTCAGTGGTTAAGGAGTCAAGCTCGTATTCCAAAGGTACCGGGTTTTGATTTCCGTCGCAAGCACTGAATTGTCAAGCTCGTATTCCAAAGGTCCTGGGTTTCAATTTCCGTCGCAAGCACTGCATTGTGTCCTTGATCAAGACACTTTACTTGCTCAGTCCACTCAGCTGTAAAATGAGTGCCAGCACTGCTGGGGAGTTAATCTACGATGGACTGGTGTCCCGTCCAGGGGGAGTCGTGTACTCTCATCCGCTTGCGCCATGGAAACCAGGGATAAGCACCGGCTCTATGAGCCTATAGGCTCGATGGAATTAGCTTCTTGTTTTTATGTTAGAAAGCAAACTCCTCTTGAAAAATACAATAATCTTGTCTTGTAACTTGACCTTTCATTTACTGGCACCTGTTTGTATGTGCAGCTGTACGAGATTTAGTTGGAGGAGGGGCAAAACATGATTAAAGGAGGGGGGATATGAATATCTTTTTTCATCATACAGATAAATCAATACAAAAACACAATGATTTGCAAATCCTTGGCGGGGCAAGTGCACCCCTTTCCCCTATGGGTCATGGCGAGCTGCACAAGTCTGTTCAGACCTTCAGTGAACCTGACCTCCAGTCATACTGTATTCTTGCATGCACTGTGCAATCTAAATCCGAACTAAAATGTGACCTCGATTTAGTATAATGAAGGTCAATATTTTTGTTTGGTTACATTAGCTACTGTATTATACGTTTTACTTCAATTGCATGCATGCAAGTATTCAATGTCATTCATGCAGTCTGAAATCGGTTTTTCATTTTATTGATTGGGACTTAGGTTTGAATCAGCCTATACATTCCTTTGGATTGGTGTACATCCTTGTGACCTAGCAGGGATTGTTCTGGCTCAATGCACAACCTTTTTCATGTTTGTATGGTGCACAGATTTGATATATTGTTTTTGATAAGCCTATTGATATTTACTGTATAATTCTTTACATTACTGAGATGGAATACAGTAAGATGTTGAAGTAAAAGTTCTGCTTCCAACTAGACCATTACATTACAATGCAAATACAATGCACACAGTTACACAGTACATGTAGCATTGTTTGTGCTGTAACATACCATACCCGTAAATTCATGATGTGATTATTTGTTTTGATTCTAAAAACATTTTGCAAAATTCCATCAAATATTTCATGCAACGGGCAAAATGTCATTTTGCTAGCCCAGATTTCAGTAGAAATTACAATACATTGCAACAAGCATTTACATGCATTTTTCCTTAAGAAGGTTTGAATCAAAATGCTTTTAATATTCAAAGAGTATTAAACAAAAATGTATCAAGATTTTACATACAGTAGAACAATAAGCAAGATAACAGTCTCGTTCGTTTCAATCTTCAGCTGCTTTTCTCTGCAACAATCTACCAACACATATCAAAGAGGCTCAAACTGTAATTAACTTTAAATCATTGTTAAAAACACATCTTTTCTCACTTCCATAAGTTGTATCCCTATTTTCCCCCCCTCCTCTCTTTTATTTATTTCTACAGTGCAATGAGACTAGTGTGTGTTGCACTTTATAAGAACTGTATATTATTATTATTATTATCATCATCATCATCATCATCATCATCATCATCATCATCATCATCATCATCATCATCATCATCATCATCATCATCATCATCATCATCATCATCATCATCATCATCATCATCATCATCATCATCATCATCATCATCATCATCATCATCATCATCATCATCATCATCACCACCACCACCACCACCACCACCACCACTACCACCACCACCACCATCATCATCATCAATGAAAAAGTAAATAGATGATCTAAAATGGAATGTTAGTGTATTGAAAGCCTCCATAGAGCAACATTACCCATGATAATAAAAAATAAAAAGATGCAAAGCAAATTTACCATGATAGATCAAGCAAAGTTGTAAATTTTGATAAATTAGGAATTAGGCGGTTAAATTAATTAAGCAGTAAAGTAAAAACTCATTTTGTCAGGACTGTTACACTTTGACCTTCATCAAATCAATCCTTTTATCAAATTAATATTTTAATTTTTATTATTTTGTTTGTCAAAAATTCCTGCTGCCTGATGGACTTAATTTTTGTTTTTGATTTTCCCCCCTCTAGTTTTGTTTCCCCCTCTAGTTTTGTTTCCCCCTCTTGTTTTGTTCCCCCCTCTTGTTTTGTTCCCCCCTCTTGTTTTGTTCCCCCTCTTGTTTTGCTCCCCCTCTTGTTTTGTTCCCCCCTCTAGTTTTGTTTCCCCCTCTTGTTTTGTTCCCCCCTCTTGTTTTGTTCCCCCCTCTTGTTTTGTTCCCCCCTCTAGTTTTGTTCCCCCCTCTTGTTTTGTTCCCCCTCTTGTTTTGTTTCCCCCTCTAGTTTTGTTCCCCCTTTGTTTTGTTCCCCCTCTAGTTTTGTTTCCCCCTCTAGTTTTGTTCCCCCTCTTGTTTTGTTCCCCCTCTTGTTTTGTTCCCCCTCTAGTTTTGTTTCCCCCTCTTTTTGTTTCCCCCTCTGTTTTGTTCCCCCTCTTGTTTTGTTCCCCCCCTCTTGTTTTGTTCCCCCTCCTTGTTTTGTTCCCCCTCTTGTTTTGTTCCCCCTCTTGTTTTGTTCCCCCTCTAGTTTTGTTCCCCCTCTTGTTTTGTTCCCCCTCTAGTTTTGTTCCCCCTCTTGTTTTGTTCCCCCTCTTGTTTTGTTCCCCCCTCTTGTTTTGTTCCCCCTCTTGTTTTGTTCCCCCTCTTGTTTTGTTTCCCCCTCTTGTTTTGTTCCCCCTCTTGTTTTGTTCCCCCCTCTAGTTTTGTTCCCCCTCTAGTTTTGTTCCCCCCCTCTTGTTTTGTTCCCCCTCTTGTTTTGTTCCCCCCCTCTAGTTCCAACAAAGCTCAATGCGGTTTGTCTAGTTCCAACAAAGCTCAATGCGGTTTGCCCCTCCCCCCAATTATGCAAATATAAATAAATAATAAGAGTTTTTAAGGACTTGACAAAAGTTTGAATGGAAGGCGACAGTCTGATATCAAATGAAGGAGTATATTCCACTCGCGAGATGCGGTTACAGTGAAGGATCTGTTACAGTGAAGGATCTGTTACAGTGAAGGATCTGTCACCCGCCTGCATTCGGGTTCTTGGGCAAGTAAGATGAAGAGAGTCATTGCTGGATCTTAAGCTTTCCCGTGGTTGGACAAAAAGTTAAACAGTCAGATAAATATGAGGGCGCTTGCTTGTGTTTAAACATTCATGAAATGTTTAGGAATGATTAGTTGTTGTAAAAGGGTTGTTTCAGCGGATGCCACGAGGTCACATGACTTTGTTTACATCGCCATTCTGTTGGGAAATACCTCTGTCATCTGCTGTACGCTTAATAAGACTTACATATGTTTGCATGTTGTTATATAAGATTGTTTTTGTAAGATAATTATGCCAGAATCATGCTGTACCATTGTTTGCACTAATAGATGTGTGTGTGGGAATAAAAAGACATTTTCTTGATTTCCATCTAATCTTGTGCGACGTAGGTTTCTGCTGTACGACATGACAGCTTCAACCTACGGCGAGCACTTTCTATCAGATATGTATGCTTTGTCTGAGTATAACAAACAATCAGCTGTCGTGAACGTTATTGTATACCTGGTGATAATATAAAACTTAAGGAAAATATGAAGTAAAATCGGAAGCGATCACAAAATTGCAATTAGTCAAATTTGCTGAACTGGTACTGCTAGGTTAGCATGTAGTATGTTTGTTGTACGTGTGATGTGACTTGAGATGTGTGAAATGCAACGATGCCACTGCCCTGCAAAATGGAGTCTAGTTGAGTTAGGGTCATGCGCTGAAACCCCTCTATAGGTAACCAATTAATCAGTGAAGCCATGTCATTAAAGGTTTTGCCACCTTGGAAATGTGGAGTACTGAATGTTATACGTAAAAAGCCGAGTTGCCAGAATATCAATTTTCCACAAATATTCCAGATTTTTTTATATGTGCATTCTTGAAGACTTCAAACCTTAATTGCCACTCAAAAATTGTCTGTGGAACCAATACAATTGAGTGATTTCCCCCATAATTCAATACAGAAATTAAACTTTTCTAGGTACTGTAGATAGCACTAACAAAAATCAAATTTTCTTCAACTTGATGTTTCCATACGGTATAATGACATTTTATTCTGCAATTTGGTAAAGAATCTTGTTACTAAAAAGGTCATCTTTTTATTAAAGATTTTTGTTTCTCAAGGTCTGCAAATATGAAGAGGCAAGATTAGCAAATTAATTGCTTGAAAATCCACTTACAAATGATGAAAAAAGCAGTTAAGCGTTCGTCAAAATTGAGGAAAAAATAGGGAACTGTACGTCAATATGCAAATTTGTAATGTTTGACAAGGCAACCAATGTGGTATCATTACCGTGCCTTTTTGTCATGACGAGGGTGGGAAGAGGGGAAGGTGAGAGGAGGGGAAGGTTAAAGGAGGGGAAGGTGAGAGAAGGGGAGGTGAGAGGAGGGGGAAGGTGAAGGGAGGGGAAGGTGAGAGGGGGAAGGTGAAAGGAGGAAGAAGGTGAAAGGAGGAAGAAGGTGAGAGGAGGGGAAAGGTGAGAGAAGGGGGAAGGTGAGAGGAGGGGAAGGTGAAGGAGGGGAAAGGTGAAGGGAGGGGGAAGGTGAGAGGAGAGGAAGGTGAGAGGAGGGGAAGGTGAAAGGAGTAAGAAGGTGAGAGGAGGGGGAAGGTAAGAGAAGGGGGAAAGGTGAGAAGAGGGGAAATGTGAGAGGAGGAGGAAAGGTGAGAGGAGGGGAAAGGTGAGAGGAGGGGGAAAGGTGAGAGGAGGAGGAAAGGTGAGAGGAGGGGGAAGGTTAGAGGAGGGGAGAAGGTGAGAGGAAGGGGGGAATATTCTGGGCAAAAGTTTTATTCAAGTTCATATATCACCAATCAAATTTTTGCATGCACAGACTTTCTCATCATCTTTTTTCGTGACAGATATATTTAGGAAAGAAATTTCAAGAAGTTGAGCAGTCTGGGTAGTCACACATCACAAATGAATTGAAAAATGTCTTAAACTCTTCATCAAACTAAGGGTTTGATATTCAAACTTAAAGCATTTTGGTTAATATTAATTACCATACTTGTAAGTGAGCTTGGGCGATATTGATCAATATGATTATTATTATTATCATATATATATCAACTGAAAAATATCGATATTATCAAAAAATCGATATGCAAAATAGCACTATACTATAATCAGTATGTGATAACAAGTTCTTCTCAGAAATAGGGTTATGAACTTTTTCTTGATTTTGAAATAAATAACCGGCTCCTGTCAGTCATGCCTTCCATTGTGTTGTGTTGTGCTGATGGACTGCATGATGATGTGTGTACCATTAAAGAACTTAATATCGATATGATATCGATATATCGATATGACCCTTGGGACTCAATATCGGCCATATTGATATGGGTCATATTGACATATATCAAAATATCGTTATATTGCCCAAGCTTACTTGTAAGAATTTCATTTGCTTTGAGTGCTCAGTATTCTACAGAAGAAAGTTAAGAGTGTCAGGCTTCAAACCCTTTCTTGAGGCTTGCAAACCCTTTCTTGAGGCTTGCAAACCCTTTCTTGAGGCTTGCAAACCCTTTCTTGGGGCTTGCAAACCCTTTCTTAAGGATTGCAAACCCTTTCTTGATTTAGCAAAGTGAAGAAATTGAAATTTGTTTTTAGTCATGTCCTTAGAAAAGGGTGAAATCTTGTATTCTAATCGTGACTTAAAGATTACTGGATGTGCTATGGATTTGGTAAGTCTTGCATGGTTGTAGCTGATAGTCATAGAAAGCACTAAGATATTCAGTGCATAATCTCTTGAATGCTAAAATGCAGTTTTCCCAGGGAGCTCGGAGATGGCTTACTGGGAAAATGTAGCAGTTCTAAACTTTTGTTACTGTGTGTTAGTTGCCCCCAAGAGTCTGAATTACAATATAGTAGTTACACAAAATAAATTGAAATTAGTTTTTAATAGTTTTCAATTTTTCAGTTCAATATCAGAGAAAAACATATAGGAGTCTAGAGCTGTGTGGCATATAGCAGACTCTAGGTGTTCAATCTGTGACTAGAGTATGTCTAGAGACTAATCAAAGGCTGTTTACAAACATAAAAGTGATAATTAACTAGTAAATATGACCATGAGACATCGTCCCTGTTTTGACATAGTGGGGAACGTACAAAAGTAGTTTTTCATTTTGACATAGTGGCGAATGTACTCTTAACAAAGTTTAATTGCAAATTAATGATTAACAAGTAAATGGTTTCTTTTTTTGTGTTGTGTCATTTATTGATTACCATATTTTTGCTAATAAACGCCCTCGGGGCGTTGCATTTGGAAAACAGGGGGGCGTTTATTTGAGGGTAAAGTATGAAGAAAAAAATGTAACTTACAAAATAACGTCAATTTCTTTTAGGCCTATGATATTAGTTTCTTCAAGCGATTTTTGTGTTTTTAGCATTATTGTGCATGGATTATTAATGGAATATACTCTTTGCATATTTTCCACTTGGTTGCGTTCGACGTACAGCCTTTTCAAGTCACATTCGGTAAGTTAAACGTACGTTGTTACATCCTGAAAGTATGAAAAATGACGGGGCGTTTATTAGAGAAAATACGGTAGTTACATTTAAAACAATTTATAGTTATAGAAAAGGAGGAAATGATACATATAAATAATAGTATTATGTGTTTAAAGACAATGTCACTTTCTTAAAACTGAAAAACCACTTTTCAAGTCGACCCTACATTCGTCTATACATGATGGTGATCTAGCCACCGCATTGAAAAGTTGTCCAAATATGGGGTAATGTACTTGTCTAATGATGCATGCAACATCTTACCTTCATTTATGGAAAAATCCTCAAAAGTAATATTGTTAGAACGGGCGCCTGTTAGAGCGGACGCCTGTTGGAGCGGGCGCCTGTTGGAGCGGGCGCCTGTTGGAGCGGGCGCCTGTTGGAACGGGCGCCTGTTGGAACGGGCGCCTGTTGGAGCGGGCGCCTGTTGGAGTGGGCGCCTGTTAGAGCGGGCGCCTGTTAGAGCGGGCGCCTGTTAGAGCGGGCGCCTGTTAGAGCGGGCGCCTGTAAGAGCGGGGGGCATATTAGAGTGGGGGCTTATTAGAGCAGGGGTGCCTATTAGAACAGGGGTGCTTATTAGAGCAGGGATGCTTATTAGAGCAGGGGTGCTTATTAGAGCAGGGGTGCTTATTAGAGCAGGGGTGCTTATTACTCCCAATATGGTAATTGTAGGTATTGATGGTTGGTTCTTTAAAGGTTGAGAAGTTTAGAGTTTTGAGTGGAAGCAATCATGCCCACCTATTTCATGCTGTACATTATAGTAGGTCAGCCAAGGCATTAACCCTTACTCTACCAGGCGGCGATATTATTGCCGTTTTGGGTACCCCATCTTTGACTCTGCCTCCCAGGCGCATTTTCAAAAAAGTAGAGTGAGGGTTAATCAACCTGTGACAAGTGTGCCAACCGAAAATATATGCAGCATGGTCCCTGTGGGCGGCCTACTAGGTCACTGAAGTGGAACTAGCCGGACTTTGCTTTTGGAAGACGGGGTCCCTTTAATGATAAGCCTGTGCTTAACCTTTACTTTCATGTTATTGCAAAAAAAAAAGTGCTGGTAGAGTGAGGGTTAAGAGCAACACAATTATTTCTTTTCCTTGGACTTGTTAAATGACTTGGAAAATCCCAAATCTCTAAATAACTACTTTCTAACACTCATTTTAGCAAGCATATCCTCTCCCTTCCCCTTTATTGTGTTTACACTAATCTTTAATTTCCCATGCTTCAATGAACAACAGTAAATACGGATCAACAGTTGTACCAGTAACTGCTTAGACTTCAAAAAGAATTAAATTCTTTCTCGAAGTAGCCGCAGAATTTATTTCTTTCTTCCTCCTTCCATTGCCCACAAAAGCTGTCTATTGATTATTTGGGGTTTGAAGTAATTAGTAGTAGGCCTATGGGCTTTCAAAGCATATGTTACAAGATGTACAGTATGCTGTACTTGTAGCAGTAAATACCTAATGATTGAACAGAGTGATAATTACTAGGGCTGAACAGAGATATACATGTAATACTGTAGATGAATTTCTGAAAAAATGTTTTGGTAGTAGATTTATAAAACTCTTAAAGGTATTTGGGCAGGTAGAAATGATATATTCACCAGACCAGAAATGGCTTTAAAATCTAAACAGTAATCTTGAAAGGTATATGGATAGGTAGATATTTTAAATTTACCAGAAATGGCTTAAACAACTGAGCAGTAATCTTAAGTGGCAGACCCCTAGCTTAATCTAAATGGGGGGAGAGGCACATTAATGCGCGTGTGAAGCACTGCGTCTTTTTGTCATGGAGTCGAAGGGCCCCTTTACAAACAGGACAATTGCTTACTATGCTATTATTCTGTGTGCTGTGTTCATTTATGAGGTTAATTAAAAGATTAGGTTAAAAAAAAAAACCTAAACAAAAATAAAATATTTTCTTATGAGGGGCAGAACGGACCCCAGGGGGCAGGGAGGGTTCATGGAGGGGCGGGGTGGGCCGCCCCTGTAGAAGAGCAAAGTTAGGGGTTTGAAAGGTATATGGATAGGTAGGTATTTTTAATTTTACAGAAATGGCTGAAAAATTTAAGTAAAATATTCTTTCAATTACAACAGCAGCATCTGTAATGTCTGTAATTTATCAAACTTTGAATTTAATGTACGTCAGTGTATGTTGTGATGTATGGAAGAAAAGACAGCTCATTAAATAAAAGAAATATTCCCATGGATATTCATTTTTTCATATATGATAGGGAAAATTTTTAGAAACAAAGTGGTGCAGAAAAACTTTGTTAATAACTTATTCCGTTTAGAAGTTATAACAATTAAAAGAGTGGGAAATATTTTTAAAAACACCTCTTAGATACTTTAAACGGAATAAGATATTAACATAGTTTTTTCACCACTTTGTTTCTATAAATTTTTCTATCATATATGCAAAAAATGAAAATCCATGGGAATATTCTTTAAATTGTTATAACTTCTAAACGGACTAAGATATTAACATAGTTTTTTCATCACTTTGTTTTCTACAAATTTTCTTTATCATATATGAAAAATATAAATCCATGGGAATATTCCTTTAAATTTCACTCACCGAAATCTTCAGACTGTATTCTGCTAAATTTTGATAGAGGGTGTGATGGAGATTAAAAACCTCTTGGTTTTATTCAAAACTGCACACATTTAAAGATAGTTGGTAGAAAATTGCATGAAAGCGGTCCAATACTTTGTATTTGTATATTTAAGTCAAATTTTTATATTTATTTACATATGTATGTGTATATATGTGTATGTGTGTATGCATATGTATGTGTATATATGTGTGTGTGTGTGTGTGTGCATATGTATGTGTATATATATGTGTGTGTATATATATGTATGTGTGTGCATATATGTGTGTGTGTATGTGGGCCTATATGTATGTATATTTACATCTTGGACATTATTGTATTTTACCATTTACTATTATTTACCAAATTTTTATTTTTCCTAATTTACTGTGGTTTTGGTTTAAAAAAAATATATTTTTTATATATTTTTGTGTAAATAACTTTTATGTAACTTTTATATTTATGATAAATATCTTTGTATGTTTTGCTACAGGGCGACAAATTTCTATATTTTGTTGTGGACGAAATAAATTGATCTTATCTTATCTCTTTATCTTATGAGTTAGTTTAGTTCAAGAGGCAAAATTGTCATATGGACACAATGTTTAGAACTCTTTCAAATTAACCTTTCTAGGTTTAATGATTGACAGCTTGTTTTAACCAATCACGGCACGAATTTGCCTAGCAACAAAATCTGCGTAACTAAGTGGTGGCATACATCCTACGCTGTACTGGTACAGTACAGCTAGCTAGTGGCACGTGCTGATGTACAGTAGTCAATGCAACTTACTGTACAAAACAATTTCTGCAACAGACTGAGTGGCGGCAAAATGGTGAACAAAAATTGTGCTTGCGGGCTTTGTAATTCTAATTGCTGTTACCCAGAATAGTTAGCAAACTGAATTTTGCTGTATTTGCTAAAAACTATAAAGATCTTTGGAGAAGTGCCATAAATGAATCAAAGCATGCGGCAGGCCTCGCGAATATCTAAGTTAGCCTAATGGCAACGCATTGGTAATGCACGATTGCGGATTTGAGGTTTGTTTGCCCCACATAGTTACTGTGTTGCTATGGTGGGTGTGGCCTATTTGGAAACCTGGAAAGGTTAATTGTTTGATTGGTTGAAATTTCAACCAATTGCTGCATGATTCATTGGCCCTCATTTCATGGTATAATAAAACCCATGTATGAATATCGCTTGACATAGCCCAGCAGGTTAAGGTGATGGGCTTCAGATATCTTCGAACCAACAGTTGGTTCGAATCCCACCCTAACTATTTCTCTCAAATTTAGCTTTTTCTTTTTACTGTCGCTCATTGTAATTTTCATCTGGTGACTGCTATTTGTAGTAACATCTTATTAATCTTTCACTTTCACTTTTTCTTTCTGACAAATATGTTTAAAAAACAAGTTTCCCATAGATTGTTATAATGTTATGCGCTGAGTTTGAATTCTTCACACACGCAACGCTATGTAAGCACATGTACAAACAAACAGAGATCTTGTGCATTCCAGAACCGGAAGTGATGTAAATGTTCTGCAACCCACAATTTTACAGAGATTAATGATGTATGAACTGAGACGAGCCTCCCTCTGTAATGCAGCTTCAAGCGGCATCTTCACCTACACCCCTCAAGCGTTCATCTTTTTTCACCTTTTTCTCAATTTTTTTTTTTTTAGGTCAAGATTTACCCACCTGCAATAATTTTTCGGCAAAGGTTAACATGCCTAAGAAAATAATTAGGTCAAGATTAACCTCTGCTGAAAATGTTGGGTCAAGATTCACCCCACCAAAAAATATTTGGTCAAGATTCGTCTTCGGTATTTTTCTAGGTGAAGATTCATCATAGAAAAAACATGTTTTTTCGTAACTTATTTCTTAAATGCATGTACTTCAAAGAGCCACCCGTTTCTTCTATTGTACCACAATTTTATTATTCTCTTTTATCCTCCTGTATGATACATGTTTGCATTATTGAAATTTATGACAGCAATAAAGTGTGACCAGAGAAAATATGATGCATAACTTAAAACATGTCTGTTTGCTTCAGCCGCCCTTGTGTTTGATTTGCAACATTCACCCCACAATAATCCATACACATGCGCCAAACATTCAACGCTGATCAATCACCTCTTAAATTTTGAACATTTTATCAAATTAAATGTTCTCCCTTGTAATTAACTGTTTACACTGCATGGAAAAACCTGTATTTGAAACAAATTGCGTAGGCAAATGTTTCGCAAATTGTTTTCGATGTGAAAACCGCGTGAAGAAAATGTACTACACAGTGACACAATGATCATTTCCAACCAATTCCATGATAGAATGCTTCAATCATTATTGACATATATTGAGGGCATGGTGGCACCACAGCGCTTATGATCATTGATGTATTACAAAGTAATACAACCTTACGTAGTAGGAGGATGAGGGTTTGTGAATATACACGTATGTGGTTCAGATAAGCTTCCAGTGGAAAGCTATTATGCAAGGTAGGTACAGGCACATGCTAGCGCAGCGAGGATGAAACGATACGCGAATGGAAAATAGTAAACAATTATCATTTTTCAGTTTGGCGTTGATTCGAGGTTAATTATTCGTACTTGACACTTTTCCGTCGTTTAGATTGAAGAATTTTAACAAGGATTAACCCATCTGTAATAGTTTTGGGGCAAAGATTCACCTGACTTAAAAAAAAAAAAAATTCGTTCAAGTTTCACAGCACCCAAAAAAAAAAAAAAAAATTGTTGAAGATTCACAGTACCCAAAAAAAATTTTGTTGAAGATTTACAGCAACCAAAAAAAAATTTGTTCAAGATTCACAGCACCCAAAAAAAAATTTGTTCAAGATTTACAGCACCCAAAAAAATTTTGGTCAAGGTTCACAGCAACCAAAAAAAAAATTAGGTAAATATTCACAGCACCCAAAAGAATTTCGGTCAAGATTCACCTAAACTTTACATTTTTAACCTGAAGATTTACCATTGTAGCGTTTCTGGATCTTGAGGGGGTTTTGTGAAAATGCCGTTTGACTGCTGCATAAACATTAAAAAAATCACAGATTTATAGATATCTCTTTCTGATGTCACACATTTACATGAATATTTGCAGAGTTTATTATAATATGCCCCTTAGGCCTTGAACTTGAAAATACTGTAAAATGGTCTAATTTTAAACTAATTTTGATTAAATGTGTATTTTTGTATTTAAATTAAGCCATATTGGGGGGGCTGGTACTTGGGGTCTACTGTGCAAAAAGATGGAGGGTTTAGCAAAGAGGTGCAGAGGAAAATACAGGCTGGCTGGAGCAGCTGTAGGAAAATCACAGGCATACTGTGCTATAGGAAAGCGCCAGTGTGAGTTAAAGGGAGGCTTTACAAGACCATGGTGAGACCAGCGATGCTGTATGGGATGGAGTCCCCATTTCTCACAAAGAAGGAGGAACATAAGATGGAAGTTGCGGAGATGAAAATGCTAAAGTTCACATACTGTACGGTGTGACCAAGATGGTGAGAGAAAAGCTGCAAGTGGGTGAGTTTAGTGGCAATGTTTGTGAGCGAAGGCTTCAGTGGAAAGGACATGTGTACAGATGGGAAGAGGAGTATGTTGGCAAGAGGGTCCAGCAGATGACTGTTGGGAAGAGGAGGAATGGTAGACCAAAGAGGAGATAAAGGGATTGTGTGAAGGAGGATATGGGACTTGTTGGAGTGAAAGAAGTTGATGCCAAATATAGAGGGAGATGGAGGAGGCTGGTCCACACTGGCAACCTCACCTGATGTGGGACTCAAGCCAGGAGAAGAAGAAAAAGAAGAAGAATTGGGATGGGGCATCAGTACAGAGCATATGTAGAATTTTAACCTCAGAGTAAGTTAATGGCAGACAAAAATATCTTTGCCACAAAATGAAATAAATACATTTCACTATGGCTCCTCTCTTTTCTTTGCTTGAACATAAGTTTAGCTAAGATGTGATGAGTAATCTGATAATCAAGGCTTTTTTACCCTATTATAAAAATTGCAAGGGGATGGCTTTCCCTCCCCCACGAAAAGATTTGCAAAGCATGGGTGGCTGACCATAGGGGCAAGGGGGTAGATTCCCCCTCCCTCACAAAAACATTTGTAAAGCATTGTGGAGTACAATTATGCTTGAATTATGTGTGATAAAATGATCTTCATTTTGTCTTGCCCCCCTCCCCCTACTAAAATCTCTTACAGCTGCGTACTCTTCCAGAAATACAAGATTTCAGCACACTTATAGCACGCTTGTGACAAGCTGACACTTTTAGTTTGTGCGAATGTGCTGCAGCAAGCTTTAATATTCTGTAAGGGGTATGCTTTCTAGGAGTGTATTTTAGATAAAGTTGTAATTGTGAAGCAAGCTTGCAATTAGAAAGTTTAAAGTCTCATCGAGCTCTTAGAACAAAAACAAAACAAGAAGATTGTTTGAGAATATGAAGCTTCTTGCATACAAGTTCACTGTAAGATGGTGAGGGGAAGGTAATTATTGTGATTCATCAGCCGATTACTACATCCATGGGCTTTGTGTGAGTTCTAGCACTAGACCGAAATGTGAGGGTGTATTTTTAGGGGGTCCCCAAAAATCAGATGCTTTCTATCATGCAATGGTATTGCAGTTTTCTGGTTAATTTGAATGTTCAAGCTATTAAAGCATGAAGTTTATCAATTTGTTGTGGATAATATATCTGTAAAATTTGCAAAATCGAGCGCCCTTCAGTCTAGTGAACTTAATGCAAGTGCAAGTTTTTGAAAAGATAAAAAAATGGAACTACGGTACAAAATTACAATGGTTAATGGTTTTGACGATGGAGGTGGGAGGGGGGGGGGGAACTGACAATTA
This sequence comes from Chiridota heheva, assembly GCA_020152595.1. Taxonomy (NCBI): domain Eukaryota; kingdom Metazoa; phylum Echinodermata; class Holothuroidea; order Apodida; family Chiridotidae; genus Chiridota; species Chiridota heheva. The sequence continues at coordinate 262,330 of JAIGNY010004169.1, read as the reverse complement.
GTGAGCTCTGTACATATGACTAATGGGGGTCAGGTGGAAGTTGATACTGTATGTTGCAATTGTTCATACAAATTCTGATGAATTTGATAGTTTTATTTATTTAAATTATTGTCAACTTGCTGCGTGTAAGTCTGCCACTACATCCACACACATCCTTTCTTGGGCTGTCGACGTACCCTCATATTTCAATTATTAAACATTTGTACAATACATCACCAAGTTGGAAATAATATCACCACATATTATTAAACATTTTGATAAAGTGCTAGCATCTGTAGAAGGAACCACATTCAGCTGGGCTGTAACTGTAAATAAAGAATATAACTATAAAATAGTAAAAATAGAATAAAAGATAGTAAAAAATATAAATTAATTTAAAAGAAATTAATCCTAAAATGTAAAATGACATAAAACAAGGTACAGAGGGATTTCATCACGTGACCCTGACTCAACCGGACTCTATTTTGCAGGGCAGCGGTATCGTTGCATTTCACGCGCCTTTACACAGCTCAGTCACATCAAACATATTACATGCTAACCTACCAGTACCAGTTCAGCGAATTTTACTAATTGTATTTTTTTTGTTCGCTTCCGACTTTAATGAATATTTTCCTTTAGTTTTATATTTTCATCTGGGTATATGATAACGTTAACGCCAGCTGATTGTTTGTTACACTCAGAAAAAGCCTACATACCTGATATAAAGTTGCTCGCTGCAAACCCTAGTGTGAAGCGTAGGTTAAAGCCGTCGCATTGTACAACAAAAACCCACTTCGAATGTCGATCAAGATCAGATGGAAATTTGAGAAAATGTCTTTCCATTCCCCCGCACACATCTATTAGTGCAACTAATGGCACAGCAAGATTCCAGCATAATTATCTTACAAAAATAAGCTTATATAACAACATGCAAACGTATGTAAGTCTAGTTAAGTGTACAGCAGACGACAATCGTATTGCCTGACAAAATGGCGAGGTAAACAAAGTCATGTGACCCATGACGTCAGCTGAAACACCCTTATAAAGGAGTAAAAGATAAATATGATAAAAAATTACCAACTATAGAACAAAATATGCAGGACAAAGATACAATTAAAAGCAAAAAGGCAGTCATTAAAAGTAATAAATAGAAGTTAGGAATAAGCCTCTGAACAGAAAAGGTTTGAGATGTTCTTACAAGTCTGAATAGAAGCACAAATATGGATATCAGGGGGTAGGGAGTTCCAAATAAAGGGGCCTGAATAAGAAAAAGATCTATCAAGGAAAGTTTTATATTTATGAAATGGGACAATAAGGGTTCACAGAGGGTGCAGAATAATAATTATGCAATTGTATAATATAGTGTATTAGACCAATGATCTCAATAGGATTTACAAATCATGGCAGTCAATTAGTTTTCTGGATGTTAACGAATCAGCGCACACTTGTACTTTGCTGGGCCTGGATAGGAAGTGAATGAACACTGCGTTGTCAAGCTTCTCTTCTCGAGTTTGTTTCCAGAGAACCAGGCAGGGGGTGACTTGTCCTGCCATCAGGACCGACCACTTAACGTCCCCAAGACGGTGTGCGTCAAGTGCCACTTATCTCAACAGCTGAACAAACTCCTAGCTTGATTTAAGAAGGGGCAGGGTGCTAGACTTGTTGAGGAACACATTAATATGCGCGCGAAGCGCTGCGTATTTTCGGCGTGGAGTCAAGAGCTTCAGGCTCAATCCCATTGTGAAGAAGCTCTGGGATTTTTGCTATGTTCATACCTCAGAATGAAACTATTCTGACTGATAAACTATGCTATCATTCTGTGTTCTGTATTTCAATCATGAGGTTAAGTAAAATTATCATTAAAATAAAAAAAATCAAGTTTAGGCCATTAAGACCAGGCAGGCAGTGAAACTCCTGCCAACAGGACTGACGGCTTTACGTCCCCTCCAAAGGATGGTGAGCGCCATCCAACCATTGGCTGCTTTTCCCAAAGGTCAGATGGGGGAGAAGGTGCGATGCAGAAGACAAACAAACCCGTATGCTTGATGTCAGCGTTTATCGTTCTGCATAACTGTGGAAAAAGTTGCTGGTCAAATTGCTGTTGGACTCGAATCTGGGACCTTCAGCATGTCAGTCGTATGATCAGCCGACTGAGCTACCTGCCTCCCTAACAAATCAGAATATGAATTGCTAAGCAAAACTAGTGCTTTCACGACATGGCTCTATTACGTATCGATTATCGTCGAGAAAAATATTGCGATATATTGGTATATCGCGATATTTCAAAAGAAAACTGACTCACAACACAAATTGGTAATATCACTAATGTTACTTCTTTTATGAAGAAAGCACGAAAAATGATTTGCAGATCTAGTAGACGACATAATTGCGTGACTATTACGTTCAACACGCATCACTCATGTTTTTGGTAATTCAGTCAACGCGACCATGAATTATAAAGTGAGAGCCTAAAAGGCATGTTCTGGGCCAATTTTTTGTTCTTTTCTCCAACTTACATTGGAACGTGCCAGTATGGGGTGACGGAGCATGCTTTTTAATTAGTTTTTTTTAATAGTTTCACGCTATTTTTGCACATTTTTAATGGCCTAAACTTGACTTTTAGATTTAATACCTTAACATTAAAATTGTAACATACGAAGTAGCCTAGCCTAGTTGCTTGAAAATTATTTAGTTGAGTAATAGTTTTTGGTATCGCGATGTGTTGCGAGAAGCATATTTCATTTCATGGGAAAAAAGAGATATCGCAATAATTGACATGTCATGATAGCACTAAGCAAAACAAGAGTTTTGAAATGTTTGTTGCTATTCATTGTATCATGCTGCAGTCTATTGTGTTTGATTAACATAGTGTTAACTACAGGAGTTGCGCAGGTGGATGGATCAAGGTATTCACTAAATATCTTTTATCAAAGTAAACTTGTTGTTTTTTCACCAATATTTGAGAATGAGAATACTAAAAATATATATTGTAGGTGTACGCCAGTGATTCTTAATAGGCGGCCCGCGGGTCAAATCTGGCCCTCCAGCCAATCCAATCTGGCCCACGAATATAATGCTATACAGTGCATTGCTTGTAAGATTAATCCGATTAAGATCGGTAAAAATCACAAAATACTCATTTATTTTTCCTAGGCAGATCAGTTCACTAAAACATCACGCTTATAAAATAAAATGTTATCTTTAGTTTTGCTATGGCTCACGGCTCGTAAAGGAAGGTGGATAAGAGAACCACTGACATCTGGCATACATCCTTCTAATCATGCACATTCTCTTGTTTGTATCAGCGATTGTTTTGATGCGGTTTGTTTGTCACATGACACTGGTTTTGCCACACGATTGGCCCACGACCTAAAGCTGTTGTGAAATGATGGCCCTTCGAAAAATTCAATTAAGAACCCTTGGTGTACGCTGTACAAAATAGTTGGCGCTCATGCATTTTTACTCTCGAGGTAATCATGCATATTCAGAAATGAATATCATCAATTAGAGATTCACACTAGAACACGCTATGAATGATACATCTTTTTCACAAGTTGCACCAGGGTTTTATCTACTCCATGGTTGCACTAGTTTGCCACTAGTTTTGCACTGGAGGTATTTAAAATCAGAATTGCTTGCCTACGATAGTGAAGCGTTTTTTTCGATGCTTTTAACCTCATGCCGTAGTACTGATCAGTGAGAGCTTAAAGTTAAATATAAGAGAAAATAGGGTTCTGAATTTTTGAAAACATGTATAATCATATAATTAGCAAAATCAAGGTGAATAGATTTACTTACTAAGTACAGATCATCAAGGCCTTATGCAGAACCATAATTTAGAGGAGGGTGGTGTCCTTTTTTTTAAATTTAAGAATGATAACAAAAAATGAAAATACATAATAGATTTAACTTTACTATTTTTTGTGAAACAAGGCCTAGAAACCATACACCCAAACGCTGGGGCTTAGCTTTTGCTCAACTTTTATTTTTAAAATAACCATAATCCAGCAGAATATAGGTGAGATATTTTTGATATCATTCAGATTTGGGTGGAAAAAGGAAATTTGTTGCATAATGAATTGACTTAAAATGCTCTTAAAAAGGGGTCATCACCCCCTTAACGCCCCTTAAGACTCACTGGGGCTCTGCCTTAGGCAAACCCCCATTCTTGAATTCCAACTTATTTTCCCTCCCAGTCGCTGGTTAAGTATGTTTTCATTACTGCCAGTACTCAGTACTGTAGGTGACCAAAATTTTGTGCACCCCCAAATTTTGTTTGTGTTATTTTACCCACCTTAGCAAAGTTTGGCAAAATGATTATGATTGCCAATTAGTGTTAATTTTGCTCAACTTTGATTAATTATATTCTTTGAATCATATAGAACATGGAAATTTGATCAATTCAGCCATGTCTTTGGGAAGGGTAATTTTGCAATCTTCATTTAAATAACGGCGATGACGAGTGAACACACAATTACAATGATGGGGTCTTTCGCCTGCGTATCGGTTATGATAGTAACAATGCTATCACAAAACACCTAATACGATCCGGACGAGAACACAGGTACGACGTACGGACAGACATAACATCGACAACCAAGTCGATGTCCACGGCCTTTGATAACCAGTTGTGGTGCACTGGCGTGTCTACCCAACCCAGGTTTGAACCCAGGGCCTCGTGGTCTGTAGACAGGTATGATAACCGCTACACCACAGTTGGTAGACAACATTTAAATGACTGAAAAATAAGTTCTTAAATGAATACATTTTGGGCCCTCCATACTTGTTGACAAAATATCAGTCCCAGAGCCTACTGTAGTGGTAAAGAGCAGTCCCAGGCCTGCAAGTCCCAGAGCCTACTGTAGTGTTAAAGAGATAGAGAGGGTTTAAGTTCCTGTAATCCTGTTATTTGAGTGAACGTCCACTTGTGGATCAACAGGGTCTGCTTACAACTTGGCTCTACTGACTATATTTGAATGGCTGTTTATATTCAAGAAATCTCATTGTGTTTGTGAAGTGAAACTATTTAAAATCCCCCATTGTGTCCCAATTCTCTTGTAGTTTGTATTCACTGTGCATTGGTTGTGTGTAGGCAATTCGAGGAAATGTGGACTTACTGGCCAATATGATTATACAACACTTTTTATGATTTTCTCTTGATTTTGTGGGATGTTACGACAGCTGGTAGAAACTATAGAGTGTGATTGTAAGTACAGTATGTTTAAGTTTTTAGTGTGTCAGTTTATATTGTCAAGATTTGGACATTTTTGAAGGTATGGTGAACACTAATTGTAAATGGTTGTCACCGTTAACAATCAGCCACTTTTACCAAAAATTCAAAAAAACTTTGAAATTTTGTAACTTATAAATGGAATAAGATATTTGCATAGTTTTTCCACCACTTTGTTCCTAAAGTTTTTTTCTATCATATATCCAAAAATAAAAACCCATGGAAATATTCCTTTAAGGAAATGTAGAATGTTTATTGCAGTACATTATGATGAACAGTGTTCCTGGTGGTATGTACAGGAAGTAACGGTGTTTGTTTGGTATGTACAGGAAGTAACGGTGTTTGTTTGGTATGTACAGGAAGTAATGGTGTTTGTTTGGTATGTACAGGCAGTAATGGTGTTTGTTTGGTATGTACAGGAAGTAATGGTGTTTGTTTGGTATGTACAGAAAGTAACAGTGTTTGTATGGTATGTACAGGAAGTAACGGTGTTTGTTTGGTATGTACAGGAAGTAACGGTGTTTGTTTGGTATGTACAGAAAGTAACGGTGTTTGTTTGGTATGTACAGGAAGTAACGTGTTTGTTTGGTATGTACAGGAAGTAACGGTGTTTGTTTGGTATGTACAGGAAGTAATGGTGTTTGTTTGGTATGTACAGAAAGTAATGGTGTTTGTATGGTATGTACAGGAAGTAATGGTGTTTGTTTGGTATGTACAGGAAGTAACAGTGTTTGTTTGGTATGTACAGGAAGTAATGGTGTTTGTTTGGTATGTACAGAAAGTAACGGTGTTTGTTTGGTATGTACAGGAAGTTACAGTGTTTGTTTGGTATGTACAGGAAGTAACGGTGTTTGTTTGGTATGTACAGGAAGTTACAGTGTTTGTTTGGTATGTACAGGAAGTCATGGTATTTGTTTTCTGATGAGGCTGGTTCCTACCTCTCTAACTATTATGTACCATTGTTGTCTCCAGCAACACGTTTTTGTTTATCTGTTTTTACCTTTTTAAGGGAATGCAGAATATTTGTTGCAGTACATGATGCACATTGTTAACTTTAATCAGTGTGTGTTTTGTGAGGAGGAAGTATGTAAGCCCCTGGTTAGGCTTTTTTAGAGGGATGCTCTACCCTGCCTCTTGTTTTTTTCTACCCTGCAGCGTGGGGAGGGGGGGACTTCCATACATGTGCTGCCCAAGCAGTTGCCTTTTTTCAGAATTTTCATAGTGCAGGTATCAAAATGTCATCTCTCATACTACTGGTCTTAAAAAAAAGGATACTGCAGGTATCAAAAATCATTTTTGTACTGCAGGTATCAAAAATCACTTATTTTCATACTGTATAAACTGTCATACTGCAGTTACCAAAAAAATCTCTCATACTGCAGTCCAGTTTTGAAATTTTAGGTGACACATAGCTACCACTTTCATCTACAATTGTTAAAAAAATTTTTCTTCACACAATGCAGTTTTCAGATCTCCAAAACAAAAAGATGCAGATACACATATTATCATGATTGATTGATTGCTCTCTAATTTATGTTTGAAGTGCCCCTAAATTCATGCCACCCCTTTCTGGTTCAAGTTACAGGTTTTGGCTCCTGTATTTTTTATCACCCATTCAAGTTTCTCTCTAATGTGTAACTTAACTATCGTTGGACAGGAAGCATCCTTCCTTGAGAGAGGAGGAAGTACCTGTGGGGTTGGGAGTTCTGTAACTTGGACCTACAGTACATTATTTTGTTGCCTTCAGCAACACTTGTTGTTTATCTGTTTCACCTTTTAAAGGAAAATGCAGAGTATTTATTGCAGTAGATTATGAGGCACAGTGTTGCTATCATTACAAGAAGGGTTAGAACTAGTGTTTATTTTGCAAGAATAAAGGCTCTGGGCACGAGTTAAGCCTTTCAGGGTTCAGAATGGTGCTCCACTCTGCCCATTTTTTCCCCATTCTGCCTCTATTTTCTTCCTCCCTACCACTATATTCCTGCCCCCTGTCCCTTGTTTTGTACATCCTGCCCATATGTTCTTCCTACCTTCCTCTATATTCCTGTCCCCTGCCCCTTTTTGTACATCCTGCCCATATTTTCTTCCTCCCTACGACTATATTCCTGCCCCTTTTTCACCAATCATCTAATATAATTGTTTCACCTTCTTTTTTACCAATTCCCAAAACAAACAAATGCAGATATACTGCTCATTTGATAGATTGCTCTCTAAATTATGTTTAAAGTAATGCACTTGTCAATTGTATGACTCACCCCTACACCCCCGACAAGGTGAGTCATTGCACCAATATAGGGTGACAAAAGAGGTACATTGATGCACTCCTCCGTAACTTAAGTGACTGACATTTTTTGTGAAATTACTTACTTCAAATCAATCACCTCTGTACAAAGTCAACTGAATGGGTCTGAAGTAAATTGACCCACCCAAGTGTCACTCTGGTGACTGACAATGACGCACATGTGAATCACTATTTCATATGTCAATGATTCACCTTTGACTGACATTGTTGGGGGTAGTAGGGGTGAGTCATACAACTGACATAATGTATCCAAATTCATGCTGAATGGCCCATGTTACCTTATAAATGCCCCATTTAGCACATGGATTGCCACCCTGTCCCTTTGTGGTTGAAGTTAGGGGTTTGGCAGTGCTCCTACTGTACTAAACCTGTGTAATTATCAACCATTCAAGCATTTCTAGATGTGTAAGTCAACTATTGTTAAACAGACAGCATCTTTCCATGGAGAAAGGGGGACGTGTGAGACGTGGAGAGTATTATAATTTTGGACCTACACAACATAATTTTTGGCAGGGAGCAATGTCCAGCAACATTTGTTTGTTTATTCAGTATCTCTGCAGCGCTTTGCATTCGCACTGATGTTACAGTACTAATTTTACATATATCAGTCAACCTAATCATTGCATTAAATTTTTTCAAATTACATTGCAAATTGTCGTTGGGCTACCAGTATTTATTGTTTATATCATGTACATATTGCTCCATGGTGACAGTATCAAAAAATAGGTTTTATTTGTTCTTAATTATATGCACATCTGTCAGCCTTACAACATGGCCATTGATTGCCTTAAATGCATTTAATAGAGAATCGGGACAGGCATGAGCATTGGCGGATTTGCCTACCAAAAGTGAAGGGTTGAGGGGGAGGGCAAGTCAGAAGTGGGGGAAAAACCACAAAATCATGCCAAGATGCAAATAATTACCATACAAAAGATAAAAATAAGAAGGAAAATGGGGGAAAAGTGCCCCCTCAAATCCTGCCTATGGGTATGATTGTCATAGTGTGAGATATCTGACATGAGATAATGACGAGTCTACACACAAGAGCACTAGGCCCATATGTCTTCCCCTGAATTTTCCAAATGTTCATTGACCTGTTTAGAGATAAAATGTTATTATGAATCTTATAGATAACTACTATTGTAAACCTCCGGGTATACTTGGGATACTAAATAATTGTAAACCTCCAGGTATAACGGGGTTACTTTATAAATTTTGGGTAACAGGACTAAATATGAGACCCACCTAATTGCAGATATGATGATCCCAAATAGGTTGATTAATTGCCAATTCTATAGGTAAGAACATAAGACACAGAGAAGCTAACATAGTTCCACATATCAATGGAATTAATTCGTAGCTCAATTCAATCAGGCTGGAAAATATCACCAACAGGTTATTAAATTCAATGTATCACAAGCATGAAAATAATCCTTGACTTAATAATATCAATCAACAGTTACAGTAACTATTCCTTGCTATAAACTTACTAAACTTATTGGCCAATAAGAAATGTTTAACTTACAATTATTCACAACCTGCAACACACATCCTCACCCACCATAGTCCAGAAGCTTCTCTCTTTCAAACATACACAACTCCTTGAACAGTTTATCATTTTATTATTGCCAGTAACGTTTTTGTTATTACACCCAAAACATATTTTCAATTTAAAACTTACGCTACAAACTTATGGTAAGCAATCCAAAGTTGTGAATGAGAGCTCATGAATAATCATTTTGAGTTTGACCTCCCTTGACAACTACATACACTGTGTACATTATAACCTTACATTCACTGGTTAGTAAGTACACTTACACAGACTGATGGACGATCCCTGTAACTAAGTAAGAGAACTTTTACTAAAACCATCGTACAAATATGATGCAAAACGGCACTAAAACATATCAAATCACTTGAACTGACATTTATATACATGACATCAGGTCGAGTTGCGATCAGCATCGGGAGAACTGGTGAGTGCAAGCAACTTTGATTGAAGCATAAGCTTCAGTGGACCACTTAAAGAGGGAGGCTTGTCTCATTAAAATACGGTAAAATTGGGGGATGCGATATTTTGATGTCACTTCCGGTTGTGGACGCAAGATCCGATCCACTGTCTGTTTGTACATGGAGTTGAAAGAGAACTCCATGGCTTGTACAGCAGACACTAGCATGTACGTTGTGTGTGCCGAGTTACATACACAGTGCAGTACGTTACTGTGATGAGAAACTTGTTTGTTTTTTCAATGCGTTTGTCAGAAATCGAAAGTGAAATATTAGTATTATAATACTACATTAATAGTCACCAAATGAAAATTACTGAGAAAAAATAGAAGAAGATGAAAGCAAAAGTCGCAATAAACAATTCTACCGGGGCTCGAACTCACGACTGTTAATTAGAGAAAAAAAATGCTTCCGATCGCCGTAAACTACTGGGCTAACTCGTATAGTGACCTTCAAAGCGTTTTAAATAACTATATACCTTGCGATAGGAGACAACGAATCGCGCAGCAAAATTTCAACCAATGCAAAAATTTGAAAGGAATTCTAAATATTGTGCACATAAAACGATTTCGCCTCTTTAATGTTACCGTAGCCTAACTCAAGTTAGTGACTGCAAAGCCCATGGCCTGCACTTTGTTCTGCATTATGGCCTATTACACTATACTTGGTATAAGTGTTAGAGAAACTTTGTAGCGATCTCCATGTGTGTCAAAAACCTTTGCTGAATATTTTAGGAGTCCCTCACTTTTAGGTCTAATGCATCTTTAAAGGCCCTTAACCCTTACTCTATCACGTGGTGATATTATCGCCGTTTTGGGTGCCCCATCTTGACTCCACCTCCCGAGCGCATTTTCAAAAAGTAGAGTGAGGGTTAAGCAACCCGCGAGAAGTGAGCCAACTAAAAAAAAATGCAGCATGGTCCCGGCGGGTGGCCCACCAGGTCTCAGAGGCGGAACGAGCCTGACTCTGCTGCTCTGAAGACAGGGGACCCTTAAATAATCAGCCCATACTTAATCCTTACTCCACCATGCAGCGATATTATCACCGTTTTGGGTGCCCCATCTTTGACCCCACCTCCGAAGTGCGTTTTCAAAAAGTGCTGGTAGAGTAAGGGTTAATCAGTTTCCAGTTCCTGACTTTGAATTGGGGTTTTCATCCCATCTTAAGAATGTATAGTCTTTAATCTTTAGCTTCATTATGGGAGCATTCAAGGCAAATGGAAGCTTAATATAAAGTCACTATGATAGCGATTTTAATTTCTGTACCAACTTATGAACTGCAAGTTTCTTTTAACACAGCTCTTAGGGTAAATAGGGGAGGGCAGGAGGGAAGAAGAGGGGATTTGAAGAAATTTTGGCACCCTTATACATTTGATATAGGTAGTAGAATAATCATAAGTTGCAGTTCAAATGATTTTGTATCTTATATTTTAGTAACTGTTTACTGCACTTTATAAACCAAATTCGAATAAAAGTATTATAAATTTTTTCTGCTTAGGCCTATTTTAAAATCAGTCTGAAATATTCCTTTAAAAACATTTGAAATCTTTATTTCTATGCTGCTATTTATGATGTTCATCCCATTTTTTATTCACCCTTTGTAAATTCTAGTTTGATCTTTGTAAAGGTTGAGCTCATTTATGCAACTTGGTCTATCGCGACATTGCTGTAGCTGCAGTACTTCTCTGAGCTGACTGTAATAGTTGCCTCCTACTGCACCGGGCACTAGCCAGGCATGCAGCTAGAAGATGCATTCCATATACCGTACCTGGCCTGGGACCAAACAAGAGTTTTGCACTGGCCTGGATATCGCGGACAGCACGTTGAAAATTGTATTCTCAACTGTCAAGTTGTTTAATATGATTTTACAACAAAATTTTAAATCAGACTTTCAAATACTCTCACAAAATGTCATCCACTTCCTCAAATAAATGCTATTATCATACATCAGATTTGACTGTATTACTAATAGCAAACTCAAGATATGCCTGACCAAAAAACGCAGTCACTAACTGGATCCTTGGTAAGATCACAATATGTTCTCAGGAACTCTGTTCCCAAGAACATAATAAATGAAAGAGGAAGCTCAGCTCTTGTGTAATATCATGAATAATGTCCATGTGCAGTGGAAAATGAAACAATGCTGATTTGTTGAGAAGCAATGATACCTTTAGAGTTGGTTAGCAAACTGGATAGTCATCACCATTTCCCGGTTTCTATACCAGGAAAAACTATAATACTGTAAAATACATGTACTGAATGCAGGATTTGGAGGTGCAAGAGGGAATTTCCCCTGCTCTTTCCGTATGTATATCTTTTGTATGGTGATTTCTTGTATAGTGTGATTTTGCACCCTCTTACACTTTGGGCTGGCATATGTTTTGTGGCTTTGTCTCCCTCCTTCCACCCCAAACCCTCCCCCCTCCCCACACACACAAATTCGGTGGCTGCCAAAAGGTTGAATACATTTAAACACCATGAGGAATGTGGGGATTCTGATGTCACAACTACAGTAGTCCAATTTAAATATTTTCTACACATTAGAAACAACATTTTTTAGTGTTCTTCACACATTGTATTTTTGTTTTATTGAAATACTGTACTGTCATACTGTATATATACAGTGGCGGTGCTACAGGGCATGGGGGGAGGGCCTTCCCATGACTAAAATATATATACTATATATATATATATATATATATATATATATATATATATATATATATATATATATATATATATATATATATATATATATATATATATATATATATATATATATATATATATATATATATATATATATATATATATATATATATATATATATATATATATATATATATATATATATATATATATATATATATATATATATATATATATATATATATATATATATATATATATATATATATATATATATATATATATATATATATATATATATATATATATATATATATATATATATATATATATATATATATATATATATATATATATATATATATATATATATATATATATATATATATATATATATATATATATATATATATATACATATATATATATATACATATATATATATATATATATATATATATATATATATATATATATATATATATATATATATATATATATATATATATATATATATATATATATATATATATATATATATATATATATATATATATATATATATATATATATATATATATATATATATATATATATACATATATATATATACATATATATATATATATATATATATATATATATATATATATATATATATATATATATATATATATATATATATATATATATATATATATATATATATATATATATATATATATATATATATATATACATATATATATATATATATATATATATATATATATATATATATATACATATATATATATACATATACATATATATATATATATATATATATATATATATATATATATATATATATATACATATATATATATACATATATATATATACATATATATATATATATATATATATATACATATATATATATATATATATATATATATATATATATATATATATACATATATATATACATATATATATATATATATATATATATATATATATATATATATATATATATATATATATATATATATATATATATATATATATATATATATATATATATATATATATATATATATATATATATATATATATATATATATATATATATATATATATATATATATATATATATATATATACATATATACATATATACATATATACATATATATTACACCCAAAACATATTTTCAATTTAAAACTTACGCTACAAACTTACATTAAGCAATCCAAAGTTGTGAATGAGAGCTCATGAATAATCATATATATATATATATATATATATATATATATATATATATATATATATATATATATATATATATATATATATATATATATATATATATATATATATATATATATATATATATATATATATATATATATATATATATATATATATATATATATATATATATATATATATATATATATATATATATATATATATATATATATATATATATATATATATATATATATATATATATATATATATATATATATATATATATATATATATATATATATATATATATATATATATATATATATATATATATATATATATATATATATATATATATATATAGAAGAAAATAGAATACAAGGTATGTCAATTCCATCAACAAAGATTTATTGAAATACAAAATTTTCGGCTTCCTAAGCCCTTCTTCAGTGTAGAAATGCAACACGAAACTGTTAAGTGAAAACTTAAATAAAACTTAAATAAAACAAATGAAACGCATGACTGATGAGAAACAGCTACAACAAAGCACGCTCTTATAGGTGGCGTAACAAGAAGAGGCTAGCGCGTCTAGAATCAAATTACAAGCGCGTAAAAATTACATCGCTACCTTTCTACACGTTATGCGCAATGCAATGCGCCAGAGAGGAGAGAAATGTTTACGCATTTTTGAAGTAACTAAAACGACTTAAAGATGCAAGATCTTTGTTAAGACCCTCTGTTATGGTTTGGTATTTAAAGATGTACATGAGTTCAGCGGTTTTTCTGTCTTTTCAAACCTAAAACCACCTGCTAAAATGCAGAACCGTAAGTCATTAATGTTGTGATGGTGTGTGTCTGTGTTAAAGTGTTTAGCAATAGGAAGGCCCTGTGTGTTGTTCCTGATGGATGAGAGATGATTATTATATTTTGCAGCTATGCTGCATGGACCCTATATATATATATATATATATATATATATATATATATATATATATATATATATATATATATATATATATATATATATACATATATTTATATACATATATATATATACATATATATATATATATATATATATATATATATATATATATATATATATATATATATATATATATATATACATATATATATACATATATATATATATGATAAGATGGACTTGCTTGACCACTGAACTAATCCTTTAACAACACTAGAAAACAGGTTCAAATATCACAGATATTTTGTGTCAAACATTCAGTCCTTTACAAGGCACCGTGCATTTCTGGCACATTCTTTCAACATCATATCACCCTATATTGTAAATGGCAGTCAATAATCTATTTATGTATACATTTTTAAGTCTGTCATAAATTCTGTGGGGGACAAAAGATAAATCTGTCAGTATTTACTTTAAAACAGTGTTGACTGTTTCCTGATGTGACATTGGCGTAATATTAAACAGGTTTTACTTTTAATTGTATTTTTGCCCGGCGCTGATTAACTTTATTGAACTTGCCCACATATTCTCACAAAGTTTCTGTTATATTCAGTGTAATAAATTGTATCATTATTGTTCAGTGTAATAAATTGTATCATTATTGTTCAGTGTAATAAATTGTATCATTATTGTTCAGTGTAATAAATTGTATCATTATTGTTCAGTGTAATAAATTGTATCATTATTGTTCAGTGTAATAAATTGTATCATTAATGTTTGTTCTGTTTCTTTTTCTTCACAGATTTCTGAGAAAATGAGTTGATTGGGTACTTTGGAGGCACACGCATCCAAATTTAATCTGTGGTAAGAAAAATTATCTTTTTTTTTTGCAGACTTGTGAGTCACTTAAGTTCCCCCTCTCCCCAAGGGAGAAACTTTTCTTGTTTAGCAACCACTTTTACCGTTGTGCCCAAAGTTGGTCAAACAGGATGTTAAGTTAAAGTATTAGTTCAGTGGTCAAGCAAGTTTATTTTATATGAACGACAGTTTCAAAAGAAACAAAATGGTGAAGAAAGCATCCAAAAATCTCATTCCACTAAGGAGATATTCAAGTTGATAAAGTTCTGTCTTACCTATCTAGAAATGACTGGTGTAGTAAGTCTACTATGGAAAGTTGGCATCCTAATCCTCACGTTATTAACAATTGTTGATGTATTTTAAAGAAAATTTATGTAGCTTTTTTACTATTTAAATTATTTTCTTCAAACTTTCATCAGGTGGTAAATCATAATTACTTTTACTAGATTCTGTTTTACTACTTTCCTGGTATATCCAATGGTTTTTTAGCCACAAAATCACAGGACAAAATATGATAGAATACATAAAGACTTCTAGGGATCTGAGGTTGTGATGTCACAACTATTCTGAATTCAGTCCTTTCTACACAAATGATACCAAACTGTAAACTCAAATATCTCTTTAACCCTTACTCTCCCAAGGTTCCAAAACTAGAATAAGCTATTTCTGAAATTTTTGGAAAGAGGATTTTTTCAGCACTTTCTGTTCCATTTGTACCAAAACAAGTTCATTTTTTATGAAAGCTAACATGTTGAACTTTTCAAAAAATGTGCATATTTCCGAACTCAAATATGCAAATTAGGTCATTGAATTAGCATATTAGGTCTCCAAACATTCTATCTTTATGACACACGCTTGTGCCTTGTGGCTAAGTAGGAAAAAAATAAAGACCTTTCATTTGATACTATTCATGGATTTTTAGCAATCAGAAGAAAAAAAATGACGCAAATATGAAAAATGTGGTACATTTTGACCTAAAAATTATCCCCCGATTCTGTGAATAATCTATCTAATAGTGTATGGCACTAAATTTTCCAAAAAAAATCTTTTTCTCCTTCTATGATGTCCAAAACTAATAGAATGCAGAAAAACAAGATGTTTACATCATCATTTGCAAAAAAAAAAAAAAATTATGCCAATGATATGCAAATTAGGTCATTTACCTCATTTATTATGCACGAAACTGTTTTTTGTTTATTTCTGACCCAATTTCAGCCAATACAAGTTTCACAACTACTTTTATGTTGATAGACTATGCTGATTATCTATTAGACACTTACTTCTGTTCATTCCACATGGATCTCATAAAAAATGTTTGCCGAAAAGGTCCAAATTTGTAAAGTCTTCTGCTATACCTTGTTGCTGCAAATAGAATAAAAAAAATTGCAACTATATTCATTCAACTTACTTTAGTTTGGTCTTCTCATAACCAGTTACCGAAGACCTCGTGTCGATCCCGGTCACTCTCCACCAGTACTTCCCACAGATGATAGTCTTTATCGGCTGCAGGGATGACCTTCGACCATTGTATCTCCTGCAGCCAAGCGTTCCGCTCTTCCTCCCTGGTTTTAAAGGCAGCTTTTTCCGCTGCAGCTGGATTTTCTTTGAGTGGTGATGGTGGCGAGACTGCAGCGGAAGGCCTGGAAGAGGGGCCTGGGCTCATCTTCAACGGTCTGTCCCTCTTCCTCTTGGGTTAGGGAGTAGCGGGCAGCTCGTCCTCTTCCTCCTGATACAGTTCTTGTCTGGCCTGTGAAAAAGATATAAAATTTAGTTGAAATAAGTAGAACATCAAGCATACGCATAACATGTTATCGCATAACATGTTATCGCATAACATGTTATCGCATAACATGTTATCGCATAACATGTTATCGCATAACATGTTATCGCATAACATGTTATCGCATAACATGTTATCGCATAACATGTTATCGCATAACATGTTATTGTGGTTTCTAACCTGCCCCACAATTTTGTGGTAGCCGTGGGGACAGACTTTTACAGCCGGTAAGCCCGGGGGTACATACAGGGGTCCAAAATGTTTGTTTTATCGATCTAGTAATCACCACAACAGTGGCATAGCCAGGAGGGGGAAAGGATCATGGTCCCAAAAAATGGGGCATTAAAATAATGTACTGGTACTAGGCCTATATACAAGCATTTTCCTCTAAATGGGCCTGGGGCACCCCCAACATGTGTATTTTGCCCTAACATGGGACCCCTACTCCACTTTCCCCCATGAAATTGTGATTTCGGCCCCTGAAATAATGGAACTTGGATTTTGTGAAATTGGGAATACACATATTTTAGTAGGCCTAAATTTACAATTTTGCCATTGGGAAATACATATATTTCAGTCCATTTAGAAATGTTAATATTGGGGTTCAGCTTTCATTTGTTTGATCCAGGCTATTATAGAAAAGACCTAAATCCTTTTTTTTTATATGTGATTTTAGTGTCCCTTTTACTTGTTTCTCGTAACAAGCAAAAAATTCCCCGCTAATTTATCATTAAAATTCTATAAGCCTTATTTTATTACTACACATTTACAATGTAGTACTTTCGCTATTTTTGGAAGAAAACACTCACCAACTCCGGAATTTGGAACAGATTGCTATCCATCTCAGCAGGCTCTATATTCTCCTCTTCCTCAATCTGGTCGAGTTCTGGTACATCTTCTTCACCAGAAGTACCTTCCGACCCCTCTGAATCATCATTATTCTGAAGAAAACATAGGAGTCGGAAGGCACGTTCGACGTTGTATCTCGCCATTTTGTTGTATCCAATGTGCGAAGAAAAAAAAGAAAGAAAAAAAAGACGCGAATTGACGTCATCATCAGAGACCTTTTAGGCAGGTAGAAGGGGTGCATCTCTTATTGTAATAGTTCGTCTGAACGATCTATTTCTCCTCTACCCGTAGAGATTTTAAAAATTCCAATACAATATTTGGGCCGGTTTTTATGATTTTTTTTATAAAAAAAAGGTTAAAAATGGCCCAAAATCACAAATTTTGGCATATTTTCTTCAAAAAAACACAAACATTGACCAAGTACAAGTAAAAATCGTGTAGCAACGAACAATTCAAACTATCTTTATACTTTACCTGAAAAAAACAAATTGAAAAAATATTCATGTATGACATTCGTCGTAATCTTTTTTTTTTTTTTTTTAAACGTTTTTTCAAAAAATGCACTTTTTTGTAACGATTTTACTCAATTTTTTTTAATCTAACCCCCCCAACAAAATAACCATATTATGACAGATCTATTCAATCTGGTTTGAATGAACTTATTTGCAGCTCTATAAGATTTTGGGAAGGTACTCAAATGTTTTTTTGGAAAAGGGATCGTAAGCGTCACGGTCACCGTGACGCTGGGAGAGTAAGGGTTAAATGAATACGATTCTTGAATGGTTTCTTCACCATTTTGTTTCTTTTGAAATCCTCTTTCATATAAGATGGAATTGCTTGATCACCAAACTAATCCTTAATCAGAATAATATTTTTGAATGCTTTCTTCACCATTTTGTTTCTTTTGGAGTCCTCCTTCATATAAGATGTACATGCTTGACCACTGAAGTAAAGCTCAAAAATTTGATCACCCGACCAGTTTTATATTAATAATCAGGTATTTAGGACAGAATTTTAATGCGCTTTCTTGATTGTAATGTAAATAATATCTGCCCAGGACAACCAAAATGTATGCTGTATGCACACTGTAGATTTGATCATGGGTCAACCAGTTTCCTTTTAAACTTCATATAGCGCTTTTCTACGCAATTACGCATGCTTAAAGCAGTCTAAACTTAAGGATCAAAGCTGCAGCCACACAAGGTGCACAAGCCTGTACTGTTACCCTGCACTGATCCCTAATGCTGAGCACCAAGCAATAAGCCGGTCGGTATCCAATCACTTGAAGCCAACCACTTGATATATAGAAATAACAATACACAGAAGTAATACTCTTTTTGAAAAGCTATTAGGACAGAGAAACCATGAAAGTATATTATCGAACCAGTGTGTGGGCACATATGCCAAAGCTATTTAAAATTATCACTGACCCCGTAGAGGTCTGATGTCACAAAAGATATTTACAAATTTTGAAATGGATTTGTTGTAGTTGCAAAAATGCAAATAGTTTTAAATGAATAATTGTACAATTTCATTGATTAATTATCTGCCTTGGGCTCTTTTGTTTGCTGAAGACAAAGGGTGATGTTTAGAGTGTTTCCTCACTTAGACACAAGCTCGCGATCAGATCCACTGCATGTGATCAAATCTGCCCAGTTTATTACTGTGGGAGTGCTCACTGGATCTGATTGCAGTCATTTGGTCTTGATCATAGGCAAGGTAGGATCATGCTCCAGAGCAGGCGATCAGATCTATCGATGAGACTGTAAAAAAAAAATGTTTGATCACAATATCCTGTTAGAACTTGTTTATTTTGTGTAAACAGTCGGCCTGCTGTTTGTTTTATGTATTTATTTATCATGATTTTATAAAAAAAAATTGGGGGGGATTTTTCAAGGACCCACTTTTTGACTTGAGGTTCATTCAAGCTCCTATTGCCTGCAGTGGGTCTGATCACAGGCTTGCTTGCACTCAAGTGAGAACACAATCAAACTTATTTTTGACAGTCATTGAGCAGGGTTTCCGTCTGGATCATGATCCGGAGATAAGTGAGAACACGGCCTAAGTAAGTAAAACAAAAAAATTGACCTCAGGTTTAGTGGGTCTTTTGTGATTTCAATGACTTTAAAATTAAGAAGAAAAAAACCTGTCAAGATTTCAGAGATATTTTGAATTTGAAGAACTACTAATTTGTGGTTGTTTTGTACATTTCTTCTGCAATCAAGAATATGTATTTCATGGGGTAATTGCTTCTTAAGACTATGATTAAGAGAATTATCTGCATCCATCTCACACTCACAACATAACAATTACATTGAAGTGATTCCAACCATCTTTTTTAACTCCATGTCCTGATGTACATGCTGTCTTTTCATATTACTGTACCTTTTTGTAGTTGTAGTATGCTGCCATCACTCCATAATCTTGTTGGATATGTGATTGGAAATTCCCAAAGACTGTATTTCTTGAATTTCTAAGAGTAGTTTACAGTTGTTTTGGGAAGAAACAGCTGTACCAATGGCATAACAGACATCACATTACCAGTGGAGACTGTATGATGGGTAGGGGTGGAGTGGGGAGGGGTCACACAAAGTCATTTTTGGTTATAACAAAAACCACTGTTGATAAAGCTTTTGAAGTGCAGTTGGAAATTTAAGATGAGGCTTTTGACTGGGAAGCCATTGCTCCCTTCACTCTCTGGCAATTTAGTGATATTGATATCTACTTGGCCTACATACTGTATTTAACACAGGGTAATGTGTTTATGAAGGTGATGGGGGGGTGGATATGGGGATGTACAGATAGGGAAGGAAGGTGAGTTATGTGGTCCACTGGAAGGTGCTTCAAGTCAAGCGCAATCAACTACGTAGGTGCAACCTATTTCTAAGCAAGCCAATGCCAACGACACCTGGTGGGTATCATACCAGCTCACATGTGAAGACATAGTAGGGTGCAGCCAGAGCTTTAACCACTCAGCTTCCTGGAGATGACAGAGGTAGTCAGGCAGAATTTTATATGTGTCTCAGAAGGTGGTCACATATATTTATAAAACCTAATTAATCTACAGTTTGTAAAAAGGAACAGCTACTAAATGTTTTGTTTCATTTTCCTGTGAAAACCAAACAAAATATAACACTTCATAATTTTCTTAATGTAAAATTGGCTGTGATGGGCATGTGGTGTTTGATAGGGTTGTGATAATTCCTGCTTTAAACAAAACCACTAAAGAACAGAAAATTGCAAAGGTAAATTTTAAACTTGTTCATGAAATGGAGATGTTAGCATTGGTGTTGTCTGCAATGTACTTTACTGTACAGTTACTTTACTGGCACATTTGACTCTGACTGTCGCGGTGCCGTTAAACATCAACAAACCAAACCTGTACATGTTAAACAACCTGTAAATATGTTTACGAAAGAAGAGTTTCTGAAAATGGGTGCATAAAATTTAAAAATACACAAATGCATGAAAGAGTGTGTTTGTGCAGGGTGTTGACATCTGTTGTGTGTTTGTTTTGCTGTATGTATTAAGCATAAAACTATTCAAATTCTATGTCACACACAACCACTTTGCATCATAAAAATGGCTGTGTATAGGCCTATCTGCATACAGTGTACAGTATGTATCACTGTAGGGTTGTCATGATATATTGTTTATATCGGCGATATGAGTTTTTTTTTCATGATATTAAAAATACCCTGACCAACATATTATGATGGACTATTTCACATGTAAACTGCATATTAAAGAAATATTCCCACGTTTTTAAAGGAGCATTCCCATGTTTTTAAAGGAATATTCCCATGTTTTTAAAGGAATATTCCCATGTTTTTAAAGGAATATTCCCATGTGTTTAAAGAAATATTCCTATGGTTTTTTGTAACCTTTTATAAGAAAGAGAACAAATTTAGAAACAATTTAGTACAAAAATCATTTTCATATGCTATTCCTACAGCGAGATATTCAAAGTTTAAAGTTCACAAAAAATGCCAATAAACGAATAGGAAAAGGCTCAGTATGACATCACAGCAACACATTCTCCCACAAAGTTGATGTATTTCATTCAAGCCTATCATCCTTTTTGGTTCACATGCGTAGCATTATGTGAACCTATGTAATGGCAATTACGGCCATCGGGTTGTCTGGCCATCCTCGATTTGTCCTGAGATTTCATCAGAAATGTTAAAGTTTTGAGAATTTCTCAGAAAATGTTAAAAGTTTCTTCAGAGTTGCTCAGAAAAAGTTAAAGTTTCTTCAGATATCCTTATGGAAGGTTAGAATTTTCTTCTAAAATGTTAAAGTTTTTCAAAGATACTTAGATAAGATTGATGACTAGTTTCCTGAAAAAGTCTACAATAAATTTGATATTTTCTTAGAAGATGAAATACTGTAAAATGATATAATTTTCCAATTTTCTTCAGAGATCTTCAAGTCTCTCTTGTAGCACTTGAGATTTAAAATCCTTAAAATTCTTCAAAATATTTGGGCACCAACAGTTGCATCAGACATGATTTTTTAAACTCCACCTTTATTATTGTGCTCATTTGCATAAAGTTGCTACAGTATTATGACCTGGCCAGACATTTTCATTAAATATGCTTAGTCAGGGAGTGTGACAGGATGTGATTGCATATAAACATAGGGAGGGATGCCATGTGGGACATGGATAAGGGCCATGAAGGACATATGATTTAATACTTACCATGTTGTATACACCAAGGGCTATATCAGGCATAATTATTTGACTCCACCTTTTTTTCTTATTCAACAACTCATTTGCATATAAGTTATTATATGAACTGACACTTTAATACATAGTATGCTCAATCAGGGACTGTGATAGCTAGAATGAGACTTCTTATAAAGCCTATGGGATGTCATGTCAGACATAGAGTGGGATGCCATGTGGGATGCCATGTGGGACATAGGGTGGGATGCCATGTGGGACATGGGGTGGGATGCCATGTGGAGGAGGGTGGAATGCCACATAGGATATGTGGTGGAATGCCATGCAGGACATAGGGTGGATTGCCATGGGATGGAATGTCATGTGGGACATGGGATGGAATGTGGGACATGGCGTCCCATCCCATTTCAACAAGTCATTTGCATATAAGTTATTATATGAACTGACACTTTCATACATAGTATGCTCAATCAGGGACTGTGATAGCTAGGATGAGACTTCTTATGGAGCCTATGGGATGTCATGTGGGACATGGGGTGGGATACCATGTGGGACATGGAATGGGATGCCATGTGGGACATGGGGTGGGATGTTATGTGGAACAGGGTAGAATGCCATGTGGGACATGGTGGGATGCCACGAGTAACACAGTGTGACATAGGTTGAGATGCCATGTGTGACGTAAGGTAGGATGCCATGTGTGACGTAAGGTAGGATGCCATGTGTGACATAGGGTAGGAGGCTTTGTGGGACATAGGGTAGGTGGCCATGGGGACATGGGTTGTGGGACATGGTGATGTGGGACATGGGATGTGATGCCATGTGGGACATAAAGTAGGATGTCATTGGGACATTAGGAGGGATACCGTGTGGAACATATGGTGGGATGCTATGTGGAACATCAGGTGGGAAGCCACTGATGCGGGACACAGGGAGGGATGCCATGTGGGCCATAGGGAGGGATGTCAAGTGGTACATATGGTTGGATTAATGTGGGACATACATGTAGGATGGGATCCATGTGGGTCATATGGTAGAATGTCATGTGGGACATATGGTAGAATGCCATGTGGGACATATGGTAGAATGCCATGTGGGACATATGGTGGAATGCCATGTGAGACACTGTATGGTGGAATGCCATGTGGGAGATATAGTAGAATGCCATGTGGGACAAGGCATGGGATGTCATGTGGAACATGAGGTGGGATCTCATTTGGTACATGGAATGTGGGACATAGGGTGGAATGTCATGTGAGTCATAGGATGGGATGCCCTGTGGGACATATGATGGAATGCCACGTGGGACATGGGATGTCATGTGGGACATGGGGTGGGATGCCATGTGGAAGATATGGTGGAATGCCATATGGGACATGGGATGGGATACCATGTGGAATGCCATGCAGGACATGGGGTGAGATGCCATGTGGTACATAGGATGCCATGTGGGACTTAGTGTGAGATGTCATTTTTATAATTGGCTGGGTCATATAATATGGGTGTCAATTTACATGGACATGCGAACCATGACGGTATTTACCGTTCTACTTTATCAATAAAACCTGCTAGGAAAATCAATTGATGAGAGTTTGGTATTGATATACATTGCCAAATTTACCCTACTCTAATAACTTTTGGAAAATTGTTTCTAATTATACAGAAAGAACCAATTAACATTCAAAGAAATACATAAACATTTGCAATGGAATTACCTCTATGACATCATCAAACACGAATTTATCATACTGTACAAAAACTTTCAAATGCAACTGGGAAATTTTTAAAATCCATCTCCTGAACGGAATATGATGTCAACCTGATTTTTGTACCAAATTGGCCCCAGAAGTATGCTCTTTTAAATAAATTTTTACAAAAACCATGGGAAAATTCCTTTAAAGCATTTTCTTGTGAAACAGAATTTCAGAAACATTTCAAATGAAGATTTTACCAGAATATTTGCAGCAAATCGGATTATTTTATGCTGCACTTTCTTGCAGACCCCTTACTTTGCCGTTTCATCATGATAATTTTTTTTTTTTTTTTTTAACTTAATGATCTTAATTAACCTCAAAAATGAAATACCTTACATAGATACAGAACACAGAATGATAGCTTAGTAAGCAATTGTCCTGTTTGGTTAATGACTGGTCCTTATTAGTCAAAATAGCTTCATTCCGAGATGCATGGTTGTAGCTAAAATTGCAGAGCTTCTTCCCTAGGGGATTGAGCCTTAAGTGGGCCCCGTGACTCCATGCCCAAAATATGCAGCGTGCGTGCGATAATGTGCCCCTCAACAAGTCTAGCACCCTGCCCCTTTTTAAATCAAGCTAGGGGACGGTCTTAGTTCTTAGATTTTGTGGCAAAATTTGGATCGGCATGCTGAAAACCAAAGCAGTTTTGTGAAATCAGTAATCAAAACAGATATCCCGTATGGTGATGATTTTTTGGTCAAATTTGTGTTTTATGCAGATTTGTATTACTTTGATTTAAGTAGCACAAACGATAATTTGGGGGAAACAGTGATTCCCACAAATTCTATGATATTAGTACCGTGTCACCGTTTAAAGGTTAAACTGATTAGAAAAGAACGGTCGACACTGGAGATCAACATCAGGTGACAGCTTTCAACTTTATAAAAATTTCTTTTCAATTTTTTTTCGATCAAATATTTGAGTAGAAATTATATTTACTGTGTAATGAAATCACAATGTACTCTGGATTAAATTGTAAAATTCTTAACCCTTTTTATAGTGAGTGATTTTAATATTTGTTGTAAACTTTCCTGATATGCTTGTCAGGATTTTATTGATAGAGTTGAGACTTACAGGATAAAAACTAACCCACTCATTGTTACTGTTTAACTTAACTGTGTGTTAGAAAGTTGCTTGATCTGAAAATACTGTACCATACTGTACGTAGGATACAAAATGGATCATAAGAAATTTCTGTCGTTGAGAAAGTCAAAACGAGTAAGATTTTAATTCACTACATTTAACTGTAACTGGTTTTACCATTGTGTACGGTTTGATAGTTTTAATGATGTAAGTAATAATTAACGTCTCTGAGATTATGAAATAAGCCACACCCATAGCATCGCAGTAACTAGGTGGGGCCAAACAAACCTCAAATCCGCATCGTGCATTACCATTGCATTGACATTTAGATGTTAGCGAGGCTTGCTGCAAGCTTATGGCACTGGATCTTTAGAGATTTTAGCAAAAGGGATCAACAAAATTGAGTTTGCTAAGTGTTGCGGGTAACAGCAATCAAATTTAAAAGCCCACAGCGGGCCTGTAAGCGCAATTTTTGTTCACCATTTTGCTGTCACTCAGTCTGTGTGTGCAGAAATTTGTTTTGTACAGTAAATTACATTAACTACATGAGCGTTCGCTGCTAGCTACACACTGTAGTTGTACTGTACTGAAAAAACCGCGTAGGATGTTTGCCACACTTACTTAAACAGGTTTTGTTGTTAGACAAATTCATGCGTGATTGGTTGAAAAAGCTGTAAATCATCTAACTCAAACAGGTTTATTGATATAAGTACTTTGTGGGTTGTGGGGTGATTGGGACGGGGGTGAGGATGTAGTACTATGCAGTTTTTCTTCAGGGAGCACTACTTGTTGCCTACAATGGTTTTGTATGCTGCTGTATAGTGCGCAAATAATAATGATTAATAATACTGTCTGATGCAAGTCACTTTAGTAGTCCACCCTGCTATTTCATTTCATTTACTTAGGATGTAGTCATCACCCGCATTCGCCTAGGCCACACCTATCTCACCCACTCCTACCTCCTTTCTGGCTCTCCCAATCCTATCTGCCCCACCTGCAATACTGATCAATCATATCCTCTTATCCTGTCCGATTTATGCCAACTCCAGATCTTTTCTATCTGCTGCCACCACTATTTCTAAGTTCTTTAAGAACAATCACCCCTCCAACATTATCACCTTCCTCTGCAACAGCAACCTTTTCCACTTGATTTATTATCACCACACCCCCATCCATCCCTCTCCCTCTCTCCTTGCCACCTTTTCTTCTACAACTTAATTCCTCTAAAATGTTCTTTCTCTCCATCCTTTCCTCCTTTTTCAATCATCTCTGTCCTAACCTTTGCGCCTTAATTATTCAACACCATCTTGGCACGTTTGACTCTGACTGCCAAGGTCCTGGGTTAAACCTCATTAAACCAAACCAAACCATCATTTATTTATTTATTTTTCCACATTCTTTAACAATATACAAATTATTTACCTAATATAAGAATAAGTGGAGGAAGCCTGAAAAAGCAAGAGCTTGACAAGCAGGCCACTTTTACAAAATATAATAAAGAAAAACAATAACAAAAAGAATAACCTACTATTAAACAAAAGACAATAATGATAATTTTACAACTTAAATAGATATGTTACAACCTCTACAACAGCCCTCCCCACCCACATATTACATACCCCCAAACCTGGAGCCTCCCATACCCTTACCCATCCGCTATACAGCTGTACCCAGAATTAATATTCAGTTAAAAGACATTTTTTAGTATTTTGGGTAAATAGAGGGATTGAGGTGCTGTTCTTAAACAAGAGGATCTAGATTATTCCAGAGTTTAATACCGGAATAGACAAAGTGTTTTTTGTTGGCGATGGTATTAAAGCTGAATGAATGATAATTATTGGAGTGTCTGGCAAAGTTGCTATTAATGTTTTCGTGTGGTTTAGATAAATTACAGAATGTTGACGGTAACAACTTAAGATTTATTTTAAACATACAAATTCCCATTTGGTGCTTATAAATGTCATAAACGTTGAGCATATTCAAATCTTTAAGATATTACCTATGTCAATATTTATAATCAGATGATGTGATTAAAAAAACATCCTTTTTCTGCAGTACATACAAGCGATTAAGATATGTATGAAAAGTATTACCCCACGCAATATTGCATGAAGATAAATTCGACAGAATTAGAGAATTATACAAAGCTAATAATATACAAAATTGGGTACAAAATGCTTAATTTTATAGAGAACACCAATAATCTTATAAGTTGTATTACATAATAGGTCAAAGTGGCATTTCCAAATAGGTTGTTTTTGTATGATTAGAAACCTTTTTCCAAAAGTTATTGAAGTTGGATATATATATATATATATTTGGCAATGTATATAAATACCTAGCTTTTATCAATACGGTATGAATTTTGTTAGATCATTTGATCTTTATTTTTGTACTAAATTGTTTCTAAAATATTTCTCTTATGAATGCTTAGGGAAAAAAAAGAAGGACAAAATGGGAATATTCCTTTAAAGGAAGGGGAACAATTATTAATACAAACAAGTTGTTTACGATTAATTAATAACTAATGAACCATTCATGAGCAATGTCTCTGACACCATAATCCTTGAGTTTATGTAAAAGAATTGAGTGATTTAGAGGATTGAAGGCTTTGGATAAGTCTACAAAAATGCCAAATGTATCTTCTTTATCATATAAACCTTTAGTTATGTAGCTATGAAGTCAAGCGTGGTCATATCATTGATAAATTCTTTACTATTAAACTCTGGGCATCTTTGATATTTTAATTTTTTTGTGGTGGTGGTGGTGGTGTTAGTTTGGGCTTTTTATGGGGTGATTTACCATTCTTAGCCCGTCATCTTGTTCTGTTATGTTATTAAAGTGGAATACTTCTTACGAAATGGAATTGGTTAGCTGAGAGGAGATTGTGTTTGTTAAGGAATTACTTATTATACATTACCCTTTTAAATATTTTTAAGATGGCTGATAGAACAAAAATAGGACGATAACTAGAAACAGACATGGGATCTTCTGATTTAAATATAGGTGTGACTCTGGCAAGATGAAGGTGTTTAGGAAAGATACTACTAGTAAAAGACAAATTAATGAAAGTTATTTCATCTGATTGCAGCAAAGTACAGGCATTCAATTTAAGAGAGGCTCTGCATTTTATTCAGTGGATAAATATTGTTTCTTGTAGCAAGTACTGTACACTTGTGCAGGACAAGTCACAGTACCAATAGAGTGGCTTTGTTGATTTGGTGCGAAATCGTTTTCACTCGGTAAATACCTACCCCTCTTCATTCTGAAGATATAAACACAATGGGATGTTTACACCATAAAAGCTGTCTGTTTGAGAATCATGTAAAGCAAATCCCTGGCGCAGAAACAGATGAGTTCATGCAGAGAAAAGGATTAGTTTTTGCTCTCCTTTAGAACTTGGAGTTCTTTTAAAACAGGCAACAAAAAAAGTTTCTATTCAATCTGTTAGCCAAGGTTCTTAGGGAGGGCCTAGTTCTATGGAAGTTTATATCGTGTTAAGCCACTGGTTCTATTCTTTGGTTCTATTCTTTGGTTCTATTCTATGTCTATTTGGTTCTATTCTACGGCTTTACTGGTGTTTGTTGTTGCTTGGAAGATGGGAACAGTAAGTGCTCAATGTTGAAGTAACTAGAACTGATTCTAGCATTAGGTTGGTGTTATAGTGTTTCATAGGAGTGTTTGTGGTGGAAGGATTATTTGTAATTAGATTTCTGTTTAAAGCGGTCATAGTTTTGTGATGGACAACTGGACACCAGCATGGTCTTTGCTAATGGAGAATCATATTCTTATTATTTTGAAAGTTTCATCAGTTGTAATCCTGTTGCTTAATATCAAGGAAAGCTGCATCATATTCTCCAGTATCTTCATGTAGGTAGAAAGTATGGAGAAAAATAAGTTCCTGTATATGATGAAATTTCTTTGTAGCGGTCTTCGCTCAAAACTTGTTATGGTATGCCATGCCAGAGGAATGTTCTTAGCGTTTGAAATGAAAATAAGAGTGAAGCTGCTTACTTGTTAAAGAGAATAATTATGTTAAGTTTGAGAAAGTTTCTTCATGCTGGGAACAAGTTGCTTATGGAAAAAATGAAAGTTGGTGAAGTTTTTTAGAGCGGTCTTCATTCCAAAATTGTTATGGTATACTAGTGAAGGAATGGTATACTGGTGAAGGAATGGTATACTGGTGAAGGAATGGTATACTGGTGAAGGAATGGTATACTGGTGAAGAAATGGTATACTGGTGAAGGAATGGTATACTGGTGAAGGAATGGTGTACTAGTGAAGGAATCTTCTTAACATTTGAAATAACAATGAGAATGCTTTCTAATGGAGAATACTATTGGGTTATGAAGAGTAGTCTCTGTTGGAGTATAAAAATATTTCAAGGTGAAAATCAAAAGAGTTATAAACTTGTCTACAGTGCAATAAGTTAAATTTAGGTAGAGAATACCTGTGCTTCCTTTTGTGGATTCCTAGAGTAGTGTCACAGATTTGGATTATACAGTAAGTGTTACATATTTGGATTTGTGTCACATATGGATTCTTTAGTGTCACAGATTAAAATTCTTTGTCAGAAATTTGGATTCTGTAAGTGTTACAGATTGGATCTTCTTGTCACAGGTTTGGAATCTTTAGTGTCACTGTCACAGATTTAGATTTGTATTTGTCACAGATTTAGATTCGTATTTGTCACTGATTTGGATTCTTTGATGTCACAGATTTAGATCCTTGTCACTTATTTGAATTCTTTGGTGTCACAAATATAGAATTTTAGTGTACAAGTTGGATTGTTCATTGTCACCTATTTGAATCTTTAGTGTCACAGAATGGGATTCCATAATGCCACAGATGTAGATTCCTATTTGTCTCTGATTTGGATTCTTTGATGTCACAGATTTAGATTGGTATTTGTCACTTATTTGAATTCTTTGGTGTCACAAATATAGAATTTTAGTGTACAAATTTGGATTGTTCAGCGTCACCTATTTGAATCTTTAGTGTCACAGATTTGGATTCTATAATGCCACAGATTTAGATTCTTTTTGTCTCTGATTTGGATTCTTTGGTGTCACAGATATAGACTATTTTAGTGTACAAATTTAGATTGTTCAGTGTCACTGTGTCACCTATTTGAATCTTCAGTGTCACAGATTTGGATTCTATAATACCACAGATTTAGATTCTTATTTGTCTCTGATTTGGATTTTTTAGTGTCACAGATTCAGACTTTTTAGTGTCACAAATTTGGATTCTTCAGTGTCATCCATTTTGATTTTTAGTGTCACAGATTAGGATTCTATTATACCACAGATTTGGCTCTTCTTGTCACAGATATGCTGTGGTGTCACTGATTTAGATTGTTATTTGTCACTTATTTGGATTCTTCAGTGTCACCCATTTGGATTGTTAGCATCACAGATTTGTATAATGCCACAGATTTAGATTATTATGTTCCAGAATTGAATTTTGAATTTTTACTGATTTGGATTCCGACAAATTTGTTCTAGTAGTCACAGATTTGAAGCATGCAAAGGAAGTATAGTTTAAATGTACTTTATTCTTAAAAAATGGCATTAGTCTTTTACTTCTAAAATCATTGCAAGAGGGTTTAGTGTCATAGTTTAATCTAGTTCTGTTGTTGTTTTATTGCAGGTCTGGTTTTACAGTGTTGGTCTTGGTATTCTTGTGGTAAAAAACTATTTATTTCTTGTTGTATAATAGTTTTCATAGTTATGATAAACACACATAGTGAATGCCCCAATGATTGACATTTTGACACACTTAACCATATAATCAAAATATGAATAAATTAGACTTTCAAATCAAGATTTTTTTAAATATATTATCTGGTAACATTTCAACATTAAGCCCCGCGTACTCATTTATATGCATGACATCACCACCAAAAATAGGGCACATCTACAAACAATGAGTTATCATTGTACCACATATGACATGAATCCAGTGTACAAGTCTGAACTGAACACCTGGTATGATGGAAGGTAGAATAAAAAACACCTAAAGTAAAATTTCAAATACTTTACACTCACTTCCGCTCAAATATCTCTCTTGAACTAAGTGTGGGAACTACAGTACTGTACATACAACTGTTATCAAATGTTATTTTTTATTCAAACTGCATCACAAAGTTGTTCATAAGTTTGTTTTCTTCCATAACTATGACATTGTGTGAATACTAATTATCTCAACAGAGAAGTGGTTTGTTGATTGAACTCTAAAACTCTCTAAAAAACATATAATGTATTCATTTGTTTGAATAACATTGTGACCAAATTGTATGAGCACTTTTGTTTACATGTTATTTGGTTAAAGAGAATTTCTCAGTTGACAGTCAAATGTGATGTCATACAAAATAATTGAATGGAAAACCAAAAGCCTTTTTGAATGAAAAGACAGCCCCTTTTGTTATGTGGAGTCATTGTTAAATCAAGGCTAACAGGATTAGGGTTGAGGGATTTTGGCCATTCTTAACAATCCTGCTAATTAAACCTCAAAAAAGGGGATGGTATTTCTGGAAATTTATTGGGAGTTGTAAAACATCTTCTTCCTGGTTTGTGAACAAGGGGTCAGAAGGAAAGGTTCAAGTTTGTTCAGATTTGGACTGAATATTTGTGGGAGTGTGTACTTTTGGTTTTGAGTTCATTTGCTTTACTTTCATTGAAAAGACTTATTTTGATCACTTTTGGTGAACACATTACAGGATATACTCTGTGGAATAACTATAGGATAGATACAGTAGCAGATAGTGGATTTATAAGTTGGAAAGGATTATTGTTTTAAAGTCAGCAAGGAGATTTGTAGATTACATGTTTTGTTTTTTTGCAAGTTGTGAAAGGTGGACGGAAATTTATCTATTGATTGACATGTTGCCTATGTGTGTTCAACAGTTTGGAATATCATCTAAAACTTTGTAAAGTCTTAATAACTTCTTATCGTTCTGAAACATGTCAGAAACAAAACGAAAACTGTTTAAAAAAAAGAACTCAAAAACTGTCAACTTGGGTAAAAATGTGAACATTCGGCAAGAGAAACAGTTTGATTCCGATTCAACACAAAATTGTTTTTCCAGTCCAAATTTCTCATGTTCCCAGTCTGCTTTTGTTGCTCCTTTGCTCAATTTTGTAACAGCCAATGAGGATGTAGATTTAATGACCAATGGGACGAGCACTTTTAAACCATCAAATGGTCACTATATTCCGAAGCAACAGGACAAGTTGGTTTTATCAACATCATTTAGACAAAGGCATCGCTTGGCCGTCGCTCATCATCAATCTCGCACCCTTCCACTTGGAAGTATTTTTGAGAGTTCAAGTCTTGAAAGGACTCACTTTCAGAGCGGAAACAATTCTGACTCAGAAGAGTCCGTAGATTCAGTATCATCTGAGGTAGAGGGATCATGGGATGTTTTATCGCTCTCTAGTTCAGAGTGCGAAAAAGAGGAATTACCCCACGAAACTGAAAGTGAATGCGGGGAAAATAATGTGCAACTCTTGAAATTCCACAGTAAAGTAAGTAACAATCCTTCAAATAATTTGAGATTTGTTGTAGAAATTGGCAACGCACCGGAGCCAAAAAACTTAAAGGAAAATGTCACGACTGAATATTTGCATGAAGTGAAGAATTTGAAGCCTTTGTCTTACACTTCAACACCTCACCTTGCTGCAATATTTCAAAATAATGAGATAGATGCAGATCAAGAACAATCAGAGAAAGAAGAACAGTTGATTTATGGTGGATCGGATGTCTCCACGGAAACCGAGACAGCATCCGAGATATCAGAAATACTCACAGTACACGCAAGACTAAACAGCGTTGACCACGATTTTAACACTAACTTGACCGTTTCTAGCCCTGCAGTTGGGTTTAAAGATACTCTACGTGCGTATCTGTATGCAGAGCGTTCGGAATTAAAGGTGCGTGGTACCCTAAATTTGTTATTGCATCGAGTGCAGTTACTCGAAGAGAAACTAGGCTGTCAAGGAGATTGGGATGCAAAGGTGGTGTTGAGGAACATCGGAGAGTCATCAACTGACCCTGTTGAAGGAGAAGAGGTGAGAAGCTCTTGGGGTACACGAGAGTCTGGATGTAGCTGTACACGGGGTGGTATGGGGGAGGGGTTGTTTGTCATTTCCCTACTTTGGCCTCCACCTACTCACTCAAACAAAGAGAAAGTAAATTGGTCAGTCTCTGAATGTCATAATTTGTGACTTGTTGTACACAAGAGCTTGAAAAAAAGTATGGTTCCAACAGTTATAACCACGGGAAAAATCAGGAATTTGCAGGAATTTTCCTTTTTTTAATTTTTTTTTTTTTTTTTTCTAATAGAGTTCTTAAGTAAACAACAGCATATGTGGTAAATATGTGTTCTAAAAACATCCCAAATGTAATTGTGCGATGAAAGTACATTCAATTGCAAAAGAGGGCAGCATATAAAAGGTATAGTCACTACAATAATATTATTTTTCGTGGGAAGATTTTGGACACCTTTATTTAGAACCGTGGGAAATTTGATAATGAATTCCAACTCTCGTTGTACATCACCCTCTGTGTCCTATAGTATATGGACATTCTGCACACTTTGTCCTATAGTATATGGACATTCTGCACACTTTGTCCTATAGTATATGGACATTCTGCACACTTTGTCCTATAGTATATGGACATTCTGCACACTTTGTCCTATAGTATAGGGACATTCTGCACACTTTATCCTATAGTATATGGACATTCTGCACACTTTGTCCTATAGTATATGGACATTCTGCACCTATAGTATATGGACACTTTGTCCTATAGTATATGGACATTCTGCACACTTTGTCCTATAGTATAGGGACATTTTGCACACTTTATCCTATAGTATATGGACATTCTGCACACTTTGTCCTATAGTATATGGACATTCTGCACCCTTTGTCCTATAGTATATGGATATTCTGCACACGCATCCCTCATCAATTTTTTTAACTGTATATTAGACAGGTAGAGATTTTATATTCACGGCAGAAAGAACTTTTTCTGTCCTAAATTTATTGTTAAATTTTGATTGAGGGTTTTATTAATATTAAAAAAAACCCTGGTCACATTCAGCTGCTCATTGGTGAAGGAAAGAAATAATAAGTTAACATGGAAAAATTTATAGGTGTTCTTGTTGTGATGTCACAAAATTTGAATAGATTTGGCATGAGTTATTATATTAAGGCTTTGAAGTTCAATATGCTGTAAAGTAGTCATTTTGTAAACAGATTTGAGGTTTTGTTGTTGTTGCTATTTTCA
Source organism: Chiridota heheva (assembly GCA_020152595.1). Classification (NCBI taxonomy): domain Eukaryota; kingdom Metazoa; phylum Echinodermata; class Holothuroidea; order Apodida; family Chiridotidae; genus Chiridota; species Chiridota heheva. The sequence goes on along the minus strand of JAIGNY010004169.1, from coordinate 227,691 downwards.
TGGTTTATAGCATAGGCCTAATTTATTCCAATTTTCATGGTCCATAGCATATCTTATTCCAATTTTCATGGTTCATAGCATAATTATGGTTCATAGCATAATTCATCCAATTTTCATGGTTTATAGCATAATCTATTCCAATTTTCATGGTTCATAGCATAATTCATTCCAATTTTCAAGGTTCATAGCATAATCTATTCCAATTTTCATGGTTCATAGCATGATTTATTCCAATTTTCATGGTTCATAGCATAATTTATTCCAATTTTCATGGTTCATAGCATAATTTATTCCAATTTTCATGGTTCATAACATGGTTTATTCCAATTTTCATGGTTCATAGCATAATTTATTCCAATTTTCATGGTTCATGGCATAATTTATTCTAATTAAGCATAATTGACATCTCTGAATTAGAAAATCAGCCACACCCACCATAGCAATGCGGTAACTAGGTGGGCGAACAAACCTCAAATCCTCAATCGTGCATGACCAATGCATTGACAGTTAGATGTTCATGTCACGGTGGCCTGTTTTTAGCAAAATGAATAAACAAATTCCATTTGCTAACCATTCTGGGTAACGGGAGTTGGATTTACAAAGCCCATAGGGAGCAAAGCCCGTAGGGAGCTCGTAGGGGCAATTTTTGTTCACCATTTTGTCGTCACCCAGCTGCATGAGCGCGCACGTTGCTAGCTAGCTGTACTACGTATGGTTTTTGCCCCACTTCAGATTTTGTTGCTAGGCAAATTTTTGTGGTGATTGGTTGAAAAAGCTATCAATCAACTAACTCAGAGAGGTCACTTGTACCTGTCCATAGATCATTGACATTATGTCGCTCCGATTGTTTGCTGTTACCCTAACTACAGTATCAAAACAAATTCTGACCTAAAGAAGAGATTGTTTTACATTTTCATTTTCAAAAGACCTTTGAGGTTTTTAGGCACTAAAGTGTGTGGCTTTTACTAAGTTTCACCCCTTCTGGACAGTGAGGTCCCACAAGATTGACCACATTTGTGGCTTTTATAATAAATTTTATTCCTTGGTTGGAATATTTTTCCACTGAATTTCACTGATTTTGTTTATCAATATCAATAAATCTCTTACTTTCATCAAATTTAAAACTTCCCTGTGGAGTTGTCACCAATTGCTGTGACCGTCACAGCTGACTAAGTTCACAGAATTTTAGATATTGTCTGCCAAAGTGTTAAGTGTATCCCAATTTTTTTCACTGCTGTTGACTCACATCTTTTGTTGTTAAACCACAAGAATGAAAGTACACTCGAAAAACATGAGCGTTGAAACGACAAGTACAAGTGTTGCTGCACGCTGTTACAGTTAAAATGATCAAAATATATCAAACTACAAAGGAATACATTGCGCAGGAAATAATATTCAATAAATTGATATGAGTAAGGAGTTTGTGATCCAAGACTTATTGCATTGCCATGGAGTTTGCTTATTGATAACTCATTAAACAAACTTAAGTTTACGTATTGTGTTGTGCGTACGCAGAGTTCTCTTTGTTACTCAGTAACAGCTTGTTTTGCAAATTTCCTACATGTGAAATGCTCTGAATTAGTGGCGCTGTCTTATATTTGTGTACCTACCATTTCCAGTTCATTGTTTTCTTTTAATTGTTTGCAGGAAAAATACATGTATTGTCAGATTTCCGCCGAAGATAATTGAGTTACTACTGTATTAAGGGATTTGTGCAGTAGTTTTTTTATATTCAAAAAAATATATAATATTCTGGATTTCTATTAGGATTACTAACAGTGATATATTCATAACATGGAATTTGATTGATTAATGAATTCAACTGGATAATTGTGTTGTTTTATTTGGGATATATTCGTGATTAGTGATTATAAAAGGTTTAATGGATAAATTTACTTGATTCGATTGTATTGTTTTATATAGGATATATGAGTGATTTTTTAGAATTTTTGTCCACAATCTTAAAGATAAAATATTTGTGCTGTATTGCATACAGTATTTAGACCTTTCAAAGTGATTATATGTTTGTGCAGTATTACAGACAGTATTTAGACCTTTCAAATTGATTTTTTGTAGTGAAGTTTTCTTAAATGAGAGTCAGCTTATTTTCCTGACCAAACAATGAAACGAAACCAGCACGTCAATGACATAATGCTCAACATATTGGTAACAGCACATTGAATCACACAATGAAAGCTTTGGATAGTTACAAAATGAAAACTTCTAGATATTTTATGTAGACATGCAGATAAATGAAGTATTTAAAGTGAATATAGAAAATAAATATGAATCTGCTCTATTTTGACATTAGGTCATTTTGTAAACTTTTCGTGATCTTTCTGTGGATCTGAGAAAATTCTGTTGCTGGCCCTTGAATACCTCAAGCTTCGCTTCACCTGCCGATCGCCAGCGTGCAATATACTGATAATTGGGCCTTCTCACATTCCGTTGACATACCTGAGATTTTAATTTTACATCAAAAGCCTTTAGAGTGTATGCACTTAAGAGTGTATAAGTTTAGAGTGTATGAATTAGATTATATTAATTTATTCAATGAAGTGATCCTGTGAAGTTTCAGGAATGGATGAAACAACAGAAATTGATGAAACAACAGAAATTGAAGATATTTATTTCACAATTGAAGAAATACTTTGTGAAATGGTAAGTACAAAAGTGTTAATCATAGGCAGATATCAGAATGGGTTACAGGTCAATACGCCCCCAAACCATTCTGCCCCCAACCACTCTATCTCTAAAATGATCTGACCTCTCAGGCACAATTTGACCTTCGTTGTCGTGGTGCCGTTAAGACCTCATCAAACAAACAAACAAACAAACTATCCCCAAACCAATCCGTTGCAAAACAAATCCGTCCCAAAACAGATCCGTCCCAAAACAGATCCGTCCCAAAACAGATCCATCCTAAAACAGATCCATCCCAAAACAAATCCGTCCCAAAACAGATCCGTCCCAAAACAAATCCGTCCCAAAAGAGATCCATCCCAAAACAGATCCATCCCAAAACAGATCCATCCCAAAACAGATCCATCCCAAAACAGATCCATCCCAAAACAGATCCATCCCAAAACAGATCCATCCCAAAACAAATCCGTCCCAAAACAGATCCGTCCCAAAACAGATCCATCCCAAAACAGATCCATCCCAAAACAGATCCACCCCAAAACAGATCCATCCCAAAACAGATCCATCCCAAAACAGATCCATCCCAAAACAGATCCATCCCAAAACAGATCCATCCCAAAACAGATCCACTCCAAAACAGATCCATCCCAAAACAGATCCATCCCAAAACAAATCCATCCCAAAACAGATCCATCCCAAAACAAATCCGTCCCAAAACAGATCCATCCCAAAACAAATTCGTCCCAAAACAGATCCATCTCAAAACAGATCCATCCCAAAACAAATCCGTCCCAAAACAGATCCATCCCAAAACAAATCCGTCCCAAAACAGATCCATCCCAAAACAAATCCGTCCCAAAACAGATCCATCCCAAAACAAATCCGTCCCAAAGCAGATCCACCCCAAAACAAATCCGTCCTAAAACAGATCCATCCCAAAACAAATCCATCCCAAAACAAATCTATCCCAAAACAGATCCGTCCCAAAACAGATCCATCCCAAAACAGATCCATCCCAAAACAGATCCATCCCAAAACAGATCCATCCCAAAACAGATCCATCCCAAAACAGATCCACCCCAAAACAGATCCATCCCAAAACAGATCCATCCCAAAACAGATCCATCCCAAAACATCCCAAAACATCCATCCCAAAACAGATCCATCCCAAAACAGATCCATCCCAAAACAGATCCATCCCAAAACAAATCCATCCCAAAACAAATCTATCCCAAAACAGATCCATCCCAAAACAGATCCATCCCAAAACAGATCCATCCCAAAACAGATCCATCCCAAAACAGATCCATCCCAAAACAGATCCATCCCAAAACAAATCCATCCCAAAACAAATCCATCCCAAAACAGATCCGTCCCAAAACAGATCCATCCCAAAACAGATCCATCCCAAAACAGATCCATCCCAAAACAGATCCATCCCAAAACAGATCCATCCCAAAACAAATCCATCCCAAAACAAATCTATCCCAAAACAGATCCATCCCAAAACAGATCCATCCCAAAACAAATCCATCCCAAAACAAATCTATCCCAAAACAGATCCATCCCAAAACAGATCCATCCCAAAACAGATCCATCCCAAAACAGATCCATCCCAAAACAGATCCATCCCAAAACAAATCCATCCCAAAACAAATCCGTCCTAAAACCAATCGTCCCAAAACAGATCCGTCCCAAAACAGATCCATCCCAAAACAGATCCATCCCAAAACAAATCCATCCCAAAACAAATCCATCCCAAAACAAATCTATCCCAAAACAGATCCATCCCAAAACAGATCCATCCCAAAACAGATCCATCCCAAAACAAATCCATCCCAAAACAAATCTATCCCAAAACAGATCCGTCCCAAAACAGATCCATCCCAAAACAGATCCATCCCAAAACAGATCCGTCTTAAAACAAATCCGTCCTAAAACCAATCGTCCCAAAACAAATCCGTCCCAAAACAGATCCATCCCAAAACAGATCCATCCCAAAACAAATCCATCCCAAAACAAATCCGTCCCAAAACAAATCCATCCCAAAACAGATCCATCCCAAAACAGATCCATCCCAAAACAGATCCAAAACAAATCCGTCCCAAAACAAATCCATCCCAAAACAAATCCGTCCCAAAACAAATCCGTCCCAAAACAGATCCATCCCAAAACAGATCCGTCCCAAAACAGATCCGTCCCAAAACAGATCCGTCCCAAAACAGATCCGTCCCAAAACAAATCGTCCCAAAACAAATCCGTCCCAAAACAAACTTCGGCGAGTGACTACAACGAAATGGGCTCAAGTAGTAATTCATAAGTAGGAATTCAGTAGTGTTACTCAAATATGCTGTGGCACTTGTGAACATTCTTAGAAAATCTGTCAGTATTAAGGAAAATAGTTAATTAATTAGAAGTAAAAACAATATAAATATTTTTTGATTAACAAAATATTTCTTTCCGTGAATTTCAGTTTTTCTTATGATTATAACCGCCCGAACCATGGATTTTTTCCAGCTCTGTATAAAATGGGGATGTTTAAAGAATTTAATGTCAAGTTAAAAACAAAAACAGGATAGATTTTAATGCATTTGAAATGCTTTGAAATACCCCCTGGACTGTCCTGAAAGCAGGCCCCTGCACCCCATGTTGAAGGTGCTTGCACATACGACGCTCGCATTTTCACTACATAGACACTAACAGGGTATACAGTTACAATCATTTTATGTTTGTGAAGAAATGTAAGGTATTCCAAGCCTGCTGTGGTGTGGGATAGAGGGAATCTTCCCAACCCTGCTGTGGTGTGGGATAGAGGGAATCTTCCCAGGCCTGCTGTGGTGTGGGATAGAGGGAATCTTCCCCACCCTGCTGTGGTGTGGGATAGAGGGAATCTTCCCAAGCCTGCTGTGGTGTGGGATAGAGGGAATCTTCCCAACCCTGCTGTGGTGTGGGATAGAGGGAATCCCCCCAGGCCTGCTGTGGTGTGGGATAGAGGGAATCCCCCCAGGCCTGCTGTGGTGTGGGATAGAGGGAATCCCCAGGCCTGCTGTGGTGTGGGAGGCCTGCTGTGGTGTGGGATAGAGGAATCCCCCAGGCCTGCTGTGGTGTGGGATAGAGGGAATCTTTCCAGGCCTGCTGTGGTGTGGGATAGAGGGAATCTTCCCAGGCCTGCTGTAGTGTGGGATAGAGGGAATCTTCCCAACCCTGCTGTGGTGTGGGATAGAGGGAATCTTCCCAGGCCTGCTGTGGTGTGGGATAGAGGGAATCTTCCCACCCTGCTGTGGTGTGGGATAGAGGGAATCTTCCAAGCCTGCTCTTCCCAACCCTGGTGGTGGATAGAGGGAATCCCCAGGCCTGCTGTGGTGTGGGATAGAGGAATCCCCAGGCCTGCTGTGGTGTGGGATAGAGGGAATCCCAGGCCTGCTGTGGTGTGGGATAGAGGGAATCTTCCCAGGCCTGCTGTGGTGTGGGATAGAGGGAATCTTCCCAGGCCTGCTGTGGTGGGATAGAGGAATCTTCCCAGGCCTGCTGTGGTGTGGGATAGAGGGAATCTTCCCAGGCCTGTGGTGTGGGATAGAGGGAATCTTCCCAACCCTGCTGTGGTGTGGGATAGAGGGAATCTTCCCAACCTGCTGTGGTGTGGGTGGTGTGGGAGAGGGAATCTTCCAGGCCTGCTGTGGTGTGGGATAGAGCCCCCAGGCCTGCTGTGGTGTGGGATAGAGGGAATCCCCAGGCCTGCTGTGGTGTGGGATAGAGGAATCCCCCAGGCCTGCTGTGGTGTGATAGAGGGAATCTTCCCAGGCCTGCTGTGGTGTGGGATAGAGGGAATCCCCCCAGGCCTGCTGTGGTGTGGGATAGAGGGAATCCCCCCAGGCCTGCTGTGGTGTGGGATAGAGGGAATCTTCCCAGGCCTGCTGTGGTGTGGGATAGAGGGAATCCCCCCAGGCCTGCTGTGGTGTGGGATAGAGGGAATCTTCCCAGGCCTGCTGTGGTGTGGGATAGAGGGAATCTTCCCAGGCCTGTTGTGGTGTGGGATAGAGGGAATCCCCAGGCCTGCTGTGGTGTGGGATAGAGGAATCTTCCCAGGCCTGCTGTGGTGTGGGATAGAGGGAATCTTCCCAACCCTGCTGTGGTGTGGGATAGAGGGAATCCCCCAGGCCTGCTGTGGTGTGGGAAGGTAATCTCCAACCCTGCTGTGGTGTGGGATAGAGGGAATCTCCCCAGGCCTGCTTGCAGTGATAAGGTGCCTGGGGTTGTGGCCTGCTGTGTGTGGGATAGAGTCCCCCAGGCCTGCTGTGGTGGAAGAGGAATTAGGCCTGCTGTGGTGTGGGATAGATGGGAATCTTCCCAACCCTGCTGTGGTGTGGAGGGGGCCTTAGACTGAATGGGGAATCTGCTGTGGTGTGGGATAGAAATCTTCCCAGGCCTGCTGTGGTGTGGGATAGAGGGACCTGGCCTGCTGTGGTGTGGGACCCCAGGCCTTTGACAAATGTGACCCCCAGGCCTGCTGTGGTGTGGGATAGAGGGAATCTTCCCAACCCTGCTGTGGTGTGGGATAGAGGGAATCCCCCCAGGCCTGCTGTGGTGTGGGATAGAGGGAATCTCCCCATATAGTAATTACTTTGAAATAAGTTTGAAATTTATTTATTTTATTTGTGTTTGAAAGTATAGACTGAATGGAACTAAAATATGAAGTCCAACATAGCAGTGAGATAGTAATTACTTTGAAATAAGTTTGAATTTTTAAATTTTATCAAAAGTTGTCAATTTGATTTTATTTGTCAACTTGTTGCTTTGCACATTGCCTATCCCAAACCTACACATGCACTATTCCTTTTGGGAACTTCAGTAGCTACCATGGGCAGGATTTGCTATCAAAAGTACCCCTCTGCATAGTCGCAACCACAGGGAAGACACCGTTGTCACCCGCATCCACCTCAGCCGCTTCTCTCTTACTCACTTCCATCTCTTATCCAGCTCCCCTGCCCTCTCTGCCCCACTTGCAACATCGATCTCTCCATCAAGCATATTTTCTTAACCTGTTCTGTATACCAGAACTCCAGATCTCTTCTCTCCTCACTCTCCTCAATCTCGGACCTATTCGAAAACAATTCTTCCTCAAAGATCAACAACTTCCTCCGCAACAACAACCTCTTCCACCACATATAATCTCCTCCCCTCCTCCCTTTCTACACCTAACCTTACAACCCCATTCTTTTCACCTAAAATTTTTCTCCCACATTCAGCTTTCCCCCTTTATCTTCCTTACAAACCTTCCATCTCCTCACTATCCTAACTTTTACACCATTATTCATTAACCCAAACCTTCCATCTCCTCACTATCCTAACTCTTACACCATTATTTATTAACACCTTCTTGGCACATTTGACTCGGACTGTCGCAGTGCCGTTAAACAACAAACCAAACCAAAATTAGAAGGAAGGGAAGAGTTGGGGGGGGGGAACAAAGTCACAAAATCATGCTAAGATTTAAAACAAAATCACCATACAAAAGTTACAAATTTGGAAAAAGTGAGGGGGAATGCCCCCTGGTCCACCTCTAATCCCGGCTATGGTAGCTGCCCTGTACTGTTAATTTATAGCCAGCATTTACAGCATAGCCCAGCATTTACAGCATAGCCCAGCATTTACAGCATAGCCCCAGCATTTACAGTGTGTAGAATTCTTCAGATACTTCAATAACAGCTGATTTTCAAGTCAACAAAACCTATGAAGAAAACATGGCCACTAAAGGGGTCTTACCCTGAAGTCATGAAACTTGAAGGTTAAATTATGACTATAAATTTTGGGATACAATTTGAAGCCATGAATATATTTTTGGTTTAGTTTAACCAAATTGTATTGCTGTGATTTTTGAAGGCATTTGTTTTTATTGGGAAAAAGGTACATTATGTACACAAAAAAGCCACAAATTGCAGGGCTTTCAGGGCTTCGTCCCTTAGCCCCCCCCCCCTCTTCCCATAAGGACTTCAATATGCTCAGCCCACACCTCCAAAAATGCTCTGGCATCCTGTTAAGGTCCTCCCATTTTCAGACTTGTCATAAATTGTGAAATTGATTGAATCGACCTCCATGTTGAAACCCTTTAACATACCCACCTGACATGGTTGAATGAACTTTGTTCAAGTATTTTACCACCTTGTGCACTCTGATGTGAGTGTGTCCAAGGTTTGAATTACAAATCATGTGCTTTTCATACCAATGGGCTTACACATCGGTGCACATGGTCTCCTGTTTTGACCATTTAGTCACGGGTGCAGGACAGGGTGCCTCAAAACAGTTTACTCCTGTTTGCCAATTCTAGATTGTTTTTAGTTTCTAGTCTGAAGTTGTGGTGATTAGAATCAGCTGAAACTGTTTTGATTCGAATCAGCTGAAACTGTTGATTAGAATCAGCTGAAAGTGTTTATCATTTTTGTGGTCTACAATGGTAAATGATTACAGCCACATTCAGAATCCTCAGGGCAAAAAATGGTATAACAATAATTATCTTTGACACAGAAAGATGTTTCAAGATTATCAACCTACAAAGTTTTGTAAAGTGCCATAGAGTACTACCGGGATTAATTGAAAATGCCATAGAGTATACTGTGATCAATTGAAAATGCCATAGAGTATACTGTGATCAATTAAAAATTATAATGTTAAAAGAAGGATATCCTCCCATTAAAACATTCATAAGTGAACTCTGTCGTGTTGGTAACATTACTTCTGATTTTCAATTTTCCCTTTAATAGTGAAATATCTGCGATGTTATCGATCAAACATCCACTGGATCGAACGTAGATGCGCACATGCACATGTGTTACCAATAACATCACAGATTTCTCGCAGTCAATAAAGAAAATTGAAAACCGCAAGTGACGTTACCAGCACGGCGGCGTTCACTTCTGAATTTCTTTATGGGACGATACCTCTCCTTTAACAGATGCAATGGAACCTTTCCCAGCTTCACTATTTCAGTATGAAGAGGAGGTTTATTTTGTATAAATAGTTTAGAGCTATAGACGAGTATTTTAAACATCTACTTATTAAATTCAGTTAAAAAACATGAAAATGCAAATCAAAGTTGGTTAGGAATTATCCATTTAAAAGCTTTTTGAATTGTACTGTATTTTATGTATGATAGAGCAGACTTCTTTAGTTTCTAATGCAAATTCATTATTTTTGGTTTCATCCCTAGGCCCTACCAGGGGCCTAAGCAGGTCCCTAGATCATGTACCAATGTAGTTTGCAACATCCAGTATTTCCTTTGTTGACAGTATGATACTTTGAAGATTACCCCACTCATAGGTGGGATTTTGGGATTAAGGGGACACTTCTCCCCCCTCCCCCATTAAGCTCTGCATTTATATCTTTGACTTTTTGCACCTTAAGTGTGATATTACCCCAACTCCCCACCCCCCCCTCCCCCAACACACTTTTGGTAGGTAAATCCTGCCTATTACCCCACTCTCACCACTCCACACACACACACTTGGCTCTGTTCAAATTTTCAGCACAGGTATCACCATCAGACAGTCACATTAGGTGAGGTGGGATGGGAGAGCATATCATATTAGGTAGGAAAAGTTAGCATTGCAAGGGTTTACACAATTTTAATGGGTCATTGTCATCCCCCTCCTTCATGTCTACACCTTTTAGCAGACCAATAGCTTTGCTGTTTCACAGACCCCCCTGGGGTCCGCCCTGCCCCTCTTCAGAAAAAAAATAGAATGATAGCATAGTAATCAATCGTCCTGTTTGGCTAATGACTGGTCCTTATCAATCAGCATAGTTTTTATTTTGAGGTATGATTATAGCTACAATCCCAGAGCTTCTTCACCAGTGGTTTGAGCCTTCTGGTAACCTCTGGACTCCACACTAAAAAGAAGATCCCAGAGCTTCTTCACCAGAGGCTTGAGCCTTAAGGGGGCCCCTGGACTCCATGCCGAAAAGACGCAGCACTTCACAAAGCATTTATGTGCCCCTGAACAAGTTTAGCACCCTGCCCCCTTTTTAAATCCAGCTAGGAGTCTGCTTTATAATTCCACTGGTTTCAAACTCGTCTTTCTCATTTCAACAGAAAACAGTCAGACTCTCAACGGTGGACGGAACTTTCACCACTAAGGAGAGTAGCAGGAGTACGAGCGGCAAAATGGAGCTAGACGGGCGAGAGTTCCTCGTCCAGTCTTGGGGAGAATGGCAGTCTTTCAGGAGAAGCCTTGAATGACAACGCTGTCCTCAATGTTGTCATCAAGGTTCGACTAACATCAAAAACTGTTGAGGTGAGGTCATCTTGATTATTTCAATTTGAAATGCAATGGGGAAAACTAATATAGAATTGCAAAACAGAACATATTTTTCTCAAGGGCTTCGATGATCCAAATTTCATACAGAAGTAATTAGGATGGTCTTATGACAAACTACTACTGCTCTCATATTTAATACCAGTTTATTAACTTAGAAAAAAAAAAAAAATTACATTGCAATCTAAATTTTCTACCTTTCTTTAATTTGATTTTGAAACTTTTGTGTTTTATTTTAAGCCATTTTAGGGCATCAAAAACAAGAAATTTGTAGAGCTTTGCCCCTGGATGGAATCCTACCAGGGTTTGGCCTTGGACCCTATAGGGATCATTTAGCGGGCCCCTGTACTCCACGCCATTACGCGAAGCATGCGCTTCTGGTAACACTTTATAATGCCCCTAAAAAAATTCTTCTCTGAGCTGTTGTGCCCCCCAAACCAAAATCTCTGGTGACACCACTGCATAACGACGCTCTGACATATGAGTCTAGTGGACTCAACCTTTTCCAAGAAATTATTCAATATGTTTTCAAGTCATGTTTAGATTTCTGTTACACTTTACTTGTCATGATACCTTGAAATGATTTATTTATAAATTCCTGTCCAATGTTCTGATAAAAATAGCTCCAAGCAGGAAGTGTTTGAGTTATCCCAACCTCTTGCCTCATAGTTTTCGCTTCAATTTCTTATGCCCTCATATATCATCATAATCTTTGTATAAATCGTTTTTATAAATTCCTGTCCAATGTTCTCTTAAAAATAGCTCCAAGCAGGAAGTGTTTAGAGTTTTCCTAAATTCATGTCTCAAGTTGATCATATCAAGTTTTGCTGTCCTCATATTTCATGATAATCTTCACATGAATTATTAATACATTCCTGTCCAATGTTCTCATAAATGTAGCTCCAAGCAGGAATTGTTTTGAGTTACCTTCACTCCTTGCCTTATGATTCAGAACCTCACCTCTTGCCTCATGATTCAGAACCTATCTTACTCCCTCAAGAAATAAATCAAAGTCCAAAGGTGTTTCCTAAATCCATCAATCTCCAGATAAACGAGACCTGACCATTTTCTTTGTTTGGGTGTTTCTCTGTGGTTTATTGTGACTCACGTTTAGAGTCTAGAAGACACATGTCCTCACCAGGAAGTTAAGCTTAAAGGTATATGGACAGGTAGCAACAACTAAAAACAGCAAAAAATCCCTTAAAATGTGGTTAGAATTTGACTCATTTTTTAGTATTATAAAACTTAGATACCTATTTAGCAAAATCTGTGCAATACTTTGCGACCTCAGAATGGGACAACTATAAAATTGCTCATGTAATTAACTCACTGTTTTTAGGCCCTTTTCCCATATATATTGAATGGGAGAAGTTTGCTATAGTGAACGTGAAATATTACAACTGTGATCCAGATTTAGCAGTAGAATGCAATTTGATAATGTTCGATATTTAAAATTTTGTGAAGAAATATAAGATTTACATGATAGAATTTAAGCTGTGTTCCTGTCCATACATTATCCTTTTTGTAAATGCTATTGTGACCATTTAAAGAGTTTTGAAACAAAGTGGTAAAAAAACTATATTAATATCTTATTTCATTTAGAAGTTATAAAAATTTTAAAGAGTAGAAAAATGTTCTTAAAAACTTCCATACAGTGTATGTATGTCCTTCAGCTTGGTGATGTCATCAAGGCAATTCCAGCACAGTTTTGATGTATTTCTTATCAATTTAATCACACTCTTTTTACATTATCAAACAGCATTTTTGGTTCATTATAGAGATAGGGTGAAGTATATAATTTACAAAAAATTATTTTGCATTTTTCTTGGTGTACAAGATATTTACAATGAGAAAAAAAATCAAAATCAAAATCCATGGGCATATTCCTTTAACTACTGAGCCACTGCCAAAATATATCTACCTGTCCGTATATCTTTAGCACTACACTTTATAATATTGAGGTGCACCTACCTTTGGTGGTTGAGGGTCTTTGTTATTTTGTTTCAAAGCAAATTATTGATTATTGATACAGCATGCAGCTGCTGATTGAGGGGCGTGTATCATTGACCAGCTATGTGGACTTTAGGCATGGTCATTAAAAAAAAAAATAATAATAATTTAAAATTTTGAAAATATGCAAGTTTGTAGTATAATTTAGTATGAAAATATGTGTTTAGTAGAGTGGGCTGCTAAGAATAGGCTGCTAAGAATGGGCTGCTAAGAATGGGCTGCTAAGAATGGGCTGCTAAGAATGGGCTGCTAAGAATGGGCTGCTAAGAATGGGCTGCTAAGAATGGGCTGCTAAGAATGGGCTGCCAAGAATGGGCTGCCAAGAATGGGCTGCCAAGAATGGGCTGCCAAGAATGGGCTGCCAAGAATGGGCTGCCAAGAATGGGCTGCCAAGAATGGGCTGCCAAGAATGGGCTGCCAAGAATGGGCTGCCAAGAATGGGCTGCCAAGAATGGGCTGCCAAGAATGGGCTGCCAAGAATGGGCTGCCAAGAATGGGCTGCCAAGAATGGGCTGCCAAGAATGGGCTGCCAAGAATGGGCTGCCAAGAATGGGCTGCCAAGAATGGGCTGCCAAGAATGGGCTGCCAAGAATGGGCTGCCAAGAATGGGCTGCCAAGAATGGGCTGCCAAGAATGGGCTGCCAAGAATGGGCTGCCAAGAATGGGCTGCCAAGAATGGGCTGCCAAGAATGGGCTAAAAGTGTGTTAGATGTGCCTGAGAGGAATTTTGCTTTGAGAGAGAATGAAATGTTTTTGTAATAAAACTTATTTGAAGTGTGATAATGTCATAAACACAATAAAATATAACAATTTGTACTGTATCATAATGTGAAAATATATGCACTAAGAACAGTGGGCTGCTAGGGGAAAGGTGACTGGATGTAGTGCACTTGTCAATTGTGTTACTCACCCATACACCCCCTGACAAGGTGAATCATTGCACCAAAGTGGGTATACAAAACATGTACATTGATGCACCCTTTAGTCACTTAGGGACTGACAATTTTTGTGAAATGACTTACCTCTAATTAATCACCTCTGTACAAAGTCAATTGGGGACTGACAATTTTTGTGAAATGACTTACCTCTAATTAATCACCTCTGTACAAAGTAAATTGGTCCTGAAGTAAATTGCCCCACCTTAGAGTCAGTGTGGTAACTGGCAATGACGAACATGTGAGTTACAGTTTCATATGTCAATGACTCACCTTTGACTGACATTGCCGAAACACAATGGTGAAGAAAGCATTCAAAAATCTTATTCCGTTAAGGAGATATTAAAGCATTAGTTCAGTGGTCATGCAAGTTTATATCATATGGAAGAGGACTTTAAAAGAAAAACAATGATGAAGAAAACATTAAAAATCATATTCCGCTGAGGAGATATTCATGTTTAAAGCTCTGTCTTATCATATGTAGAAATGACTGGTGTAGTAAGTCTACTATGGTACGGTTGGCACCCGCATCCTCACATTCTTAACAATTGTTATTGAATTTTAATGAAATGTATTTAACTTTTTACTATCTGAATTATTTTCCCTCAAACTTTCTTTAGGTGGTATTATAATGACTCTTAATACTAGATTCTGTTTTACTACTTTCCTGACATATCCAATGGTTTTTAAGCCACAAAATAGCAGGACAAAATATGACAGAATACATAAAGACTTTCTGGAAACTGAGGCTGTGATGTCACAACTAGTCTTGATTTCAGTCATTTTTTCTCTGGACTATTATTCTTTTAGATACTGAAACTCCAGATACCATGACATTTAACATAAACAAATATTCCCATAAATTTTCATTTTTTCATACATGTATATGATAGAGAATATTTAAAGAAACAAAGTGGTGAAAAAAAACTACGTTAATTTATAATTCCATTTAGAAGTTATAACAATTTAAAAGGTAGAAAAATGTTCTTAGAAACACCTCGTACAGTATACGTCCTTCAGCTTGGTGATGTCATCAAGGCAATTCCAGCACATTTCTTATGTAATTCTTATAAATTTAATCACACTTTTTTTACATTATTGAACAGCTTTTTTGGTTCATTATATATATTAGGGTAGAATATATGATTTACAAGAAACATATATTTTTTTTTTGGTGTACATCACATTTACATTGAGAGAAAAATCCAAATCATTTTGAAAGAAATACAAAAGACGATCTGTTGGAGTTGTCTCTATGACATCACAGATGTTGCCAATCAGTCACTTTTCTCCACATTCAAAAATACTTCAAAATTGTGTAACTTGAAAATGGAATGGATTATTAGCATAGTTTTTTCACCACTTAGTTTAAAAAAAAAAATTCTCTATTGTATATGACAAATAAAAATCCATGGGAATTCTCCTATGAAGAAATACAAAAAAAATTGTTGAAATTACCTCTATGACATCACTGATGTTGCCAATCAGTCACTTTTGTCCAAATTCGAAAATATTTAAAATTTTGTAACTTCTAAACCGAATAAGATATTAACATAGTTTTTCCTTGTAACTTCTAAACCGAATAAGATATTAACATAGTTTTTTCACCACTTTGTTTTTGAAAAATTTCTGTATCATATATGAAAAAATGAAAATCCATGGAATATTCCTTTAAACATGTATTCATGCACACTCAACAAGTTGTCTGGATCATGATGACATAGGCCTACTTTACAAATAAAATGCAGAAAAACTCCTATAAGCCAAAGCAGTTATTAAAATTCTCACAAGGCATTGAATGTTTAAAATAAATATTGACACTCAAATATAACATCAATGATGATTCATCATTTCAACTTGAGAAATCTTGAGTAGTCTGTGACATCAATTAAAGGAATATTTTTAGGGATGTACCGGATCCAAATTTTTGGATCCGGCCGGAACCGGATTTTGCCGGATCCAGGTTGAAATCCGGCCGGAACCGGATTTTTCATTGCTTACAACAATTCTCATAATCTTAAGAAACAAAGGGAAAGGGGTGGGGGCAGGGGATTGTCAAGTTGGCTACTAATGGCTAGCAACCCAAATTTTTTGGAAAATAATAATTATTGGGCATATTGTGATGAAATCAAATCAAAATTAGTGAAAGTTCTGGATTAATCCTAACATCTTTAATATTATAAAACTTGAGACTGTCATACATGTGTTCTTACTGAGGAAGTCAAAAGTCAAATGACACTATGGAGGGAGGAAAGGGTCATTTATCTAACCTTAACATGTATTTGAAGTGCATATATGTGCAAATTGTGTAAAAACTAAACTGAAATGATTAAGGACAGTAACAAGGTAATAGAAATGGATACAAATTCTTTCATGTTTTACATTTGGAAAGTAATTATTCTCTGAATTATTTTTGTGTTATTTCATTAAAACACCTTGGTACCATGAATTACTTGTAAAACAGTTCGCTTAGATAAGTGGGAAAAAACATTTTTCTTTTTTCAATAGCAGGAGAATCTAAGCAATGAAAAATTGTGGAAAAACAAATTCAGTCAACCTACATGTACATGTACTTTTATCTACAAATTTCATTAATGTCTCTAACTGTAAAATTGTTAACAACTGGTGTGGTTTTATTTATCATCTGTTACAGCCCAATCTGTTTCAAAATTTCTATTGATTTCAAATAGCTACATGTCTTTATTCCGTTTTAAATGATCATACGCGTAACATAAGCCAATTTGTTCAGTGTTTTCAAGAAGAAAATACATTATCTAAACCGAGAAAAATCCAGATATTCATGTTTGTTTTATATTTCATATAGTTGTAATGTACCACAGTTTTATAATGTAAATCTTCAATTGTTAAAATTGCCAAAAATCCGGTTCCGGCCGGAACCGGATTTTTTCCCCAAATCCGGCCGGACCGGATTTCCGGTACATCCCTAAATATTTTCATGAATTTTCAATTACATATGATAGAGGACTATTAAAGAAATTGGCGGGAAAAATATTTTGATAATTTATTGTGTTTTGGAGTTAGTACATTTCAAAGATCTCGCTGTGTAAAGTGTGATGTCATAAAAGCAGATCCAAGATTTTTTTTTTAAATGTATTTCTTTGAAAATTATTTGCCTCTTAATTATTGGAAACAGTTTTTATTTAATCAAAGGATTAGTTCAGTGGACCAACAAGTTCATCTTATATTAAAGGGAACTTTAAAAGAAACAAAATGGTGAAAAAATGATTCAAAAATCATATTCCATTGAGGAGATATTCAAGTTTAAGTTTGGTATCATTTGTATAGAAACGACTGGAATCAGACTAGTTGTGATGACGTAGCCTCAGCTTCTTCAAATTCTTGATGTACTCTACATATTTTGTAGAAATGACTGGTGTTGTAAGTCTACTATGGAAGGTTGGCACCCTTATCCTCACATTCTTAAAGGATTAGTTCAGTGGTCAAGCATGTCCATCGTATATGAAAGAGGACTTCAAAAGAAACAAATTGGTGAAGAAAGCATTCAAAAATCTTATTCCATTAAGGAGATATCTAAGTATAAGTTTGGTATCATTTGTATAGAAACGACTGGAATTAGACTACCATATTTTCTCTAATAAACGCCCCCCTCTAATAAACGCCCCCTCGTCATTTTTCATACTTTCAGGATGTAACAACGTACGTTTAACTTACCGAATGTGACTTGAAAAGGCTGTAAGTCGAACGTAACCAAGTGGAAAATATGCAAAGAGTATATTCCATTAATAATCCATACACAATAATGCTAAAAACACAAAAATCGCTTGTAGAAACTAATATCATAGGCCTAAAAGAAATTGCCGTTCTTTTGTAAGTTACATTTTTTCCTTCATACTTTACCCTCGAATAAACGCCCCCCTGTTTTCCAAATGCAACGCCCCGGGGGCGTTTATTAGAGAAAATACGGTAGTTGTGATGTCGTAGCCTCAGCTTCCTCAAATTCTTTATGTATTCTATCATATTTTGTCCTGCGATTTTGTGGCTTAAAAACCATGGGATGTGTCAAAAAAGTCGTAAAACTGAATCTAGGTAGGGTATCTATAATATACCACCTAAAGAAAGTTTGAAGGAAAATAATATAAATAGTGAATGAATTAAACAAACTTTCTTTAAACTACATAAAGATTTTGAGAAATACTGAGTCTGTGACATCACAACTAGTCTGATTTCAGTCGTTTCTACAGAAATAATACAAACTTTAAACTTGAACACAGGGTTCGAAATTAGCACACTTTAACCACTAGCCCGTCGGGCTAGCTTGACTCCTTTTCTACTTAGCCGAATGGACTGTTGACTTGCCCGAGAAAACGTACGTCAAGTTTTTCGTTAATCATGGCTTCCAACCTTATCGAAGTGGACAATTATGCATTTTGGCTTGTGTAAGTGATGTGTAATAACGTATTTTTGAAAAGTCTAAGGTATATATTTTTTTCTGGTTACTTGCCCGGCGAGCTCGGAAAAATCAATTTCAGCCAGCCCGGATGTAAGTTCTACTTGCTCGGGCTAGCGGGCCTACATTAATTTCGAGCGCTGCTTGAATATCTCCTTAACAGAATAAGGTTTTTAAATGCTTTTTTCACCATTTTGTTTCTTTTGAAGTCTTCTCTCATATAAGATGGACTTGATTAACCACTGAACTAATCCGTTAATTATTGATATAGGTTATTTTATGCACTTTCATGATTTGCCTATCTGCCTATGAACATTCACTCTAGATGAAAGAAATATAAAGTTTAATTTGATATGAAATACATGAAGAATTAAGAACATCTCACTCTAAATAAAAGAAAAATAAAGTTTGATTTGATATGAAATACATGAAAGATTATCTTGGATATGCAACTATGACATCACTACTTTACACTGTAAGGTCACTTTGCAACACACTGGTGAAATTGTTTTGTTTTTCTAAATCAATTTTCACAACTTTTCTTTGGTTTTCTATCATTACTAGTTTAGTTTCTATGAATGCTAAGACAATAAACTTTTCGTTAAAAAGTGAAAATAAATAAATTATTATCAAAATTATGCAAATTTGCAAATTTGTCCAATTGGTTGTGTCGTTGACTGAATTAATAGTCCTCTGATAAGTTAGATTTACAGGAATATACCTTTAAAATATATTAAATATAATTAATTGTTCTTTCTCAAGTTTGATGCATGTAAATGCAGACCCCTAGTTTGATTTAAAAAGTGGCAGGGTGCTATAGACATGTTGAGGGGCACATTAATGCACACACGAAGCGCTGCGTTTTTGCTGCATGGAATCCAGGGGCCCCCTTTAGGCTCATTCTTCTTGTGAAGAAGCTCTGGGATTTTAGCTATCATACATTTTAGAATGAATATTCTGACTGATAAGAACGAGTCATTAGTCAAACAGGACAATTGCTTACTATGCTATCATTCTGTGTTCTGTATCCATGTAAGGTATTTCATTTATGAGGCTAATTAGGATTATTAAGTTGAAAATAATAATTTAATCTATAAAAAAAAATATTTTAAAAAATAATAATAATAAATAAAAAAGGGTAAGGTGTTTCATTTATGAGGCTAATTAGGATTATTAAATTAAAAATAATAAATCAATCTAAATTTGTTTAATTTATTTTTATAACTTTTTTTTCTCATGAGGGGCAGGGTTGACCCCTAGGGGGTACGGCGAGCCCACGGAGGAGTGGGATGGGCTGCTCCTGTGAAACAGCAGAGCTAGGGGTCTGACATTTAAATCTCATATACCCATAGACATCTAATTTAAGCCATTCCATGCGCCCCCAACATTTCAGCAGGTGGCCTCAATCACTGACATACGGTATAAATAAATAAAACACAGAAACACTCCTCCCATGAGCCAAAACCACTATCAAAATTCATGAGCTTCGGAATGTTCAAATTAAATATTTACACCCAAACTATCTATGTTTATTCATCCCATACTTGAGTCTATTCAAATATCTGACTGTACCGTAATACAACTCTGCATCCTTTAATTTTTGAATTTCAGGGCACACCCATCATTATTAATCATAGCTATAGCTGAGCTCGCCTACTGCCGATGATATTTCTGTTCATCAAACGCAAAACAGCAATTATTCTCACACAAGGCATTGTTGCTCAAATAGTGTGGGTAGCTTGTTGTAACCTGGGAATTTTCCCTTCGTCACATGTGGATATTAGTCTGCAAGAATTTACAGAAAAGGAAATTTGTGTTTTGTGAAGGCGAACATTTGATGTAAATTGCTAGAGTCATGCATTTGATAGTGAATATGGAAATGTTTTGTTGATATTTGTGTGGATCTGTAAAATAATTTGTGTGCCTTATAATCCATTAGGAATACACTGTATAAGTGGTATTGTTTATTGCAGAAATTTGGTTTGATTTGGAAAAAGGGACTTCCTTTTCGCTACTTTGCAGTTTATCGAGCTTGTGTTGTTTCTTTGAATACTGATGTGTAGTACATGCAGAAGATAGGGAGTATGTATGCTGTGGTGTGGTTTACCCTTTCGGGAGGTTGATAGTCATCATACATGTATGTAACAAACTCTAAGGATATAAAGCCATCATGCCTGTCAGCACCATTGTTTTCAAACAGCCATCTATCAGTCATCAGTGTATATAAATTCTAATAGTAATATTGAAAACTTCTTTTGTGCCGGTATCCAAAAAAAAAGGAGAAAAAAAAGAAGATGCTCATCGAGCAGTAACGCAACAATGTCGAGCAGTAGGAACCAAAGATGTTTCCTCATTAGGAGAATTGTTCTTACAAAAGGGAAAATTTCATTTCTCTCATCATTCTCAGAAAATCATTAAAAGTCAGAAAAAAATGTATTTTATGGAAGTATGTTGTATTAATTTTGTTTACATTTCTCATCAAAAATGTAATGTTTCCCCTAAGACTTTAGCATCTCTAAAATTATTCTACAAAAACCCAATAATTTCCCCTTGTGTCTATTTCCGTGACAACCCTTATTCCAAGAGTAACCGAAGTTTATAGTCAAGTTTATAGTCAAACAGTACATCAATCATTACCAGGGAATTGATCATGACATATAGTGGTTGGTGATTTTTGTTGACTGTTTTTGTCACTGAGTGTAGAGAGGGGTAGGTGGAGGTCAAATTTTATATTTTGCACTTTCGTTGTCATCATCACTGGAAGTTTCACTGCTTGAAATGACGCATTGAATCAAAGACACACACTCACAAGTTGGTGACTATTGTGCGCACTACCAGAAACTTATCTCTGGACAGCAAACGGTAAAGTGTGTTAATCTGAAGTTTAGGAGCACTATTTCCTTTCTTTGATCAAAGATTAGAATGAAGGTGATCCTCCAAGTGGATCCTTATCTGGGAAGTAAACAGTGATTGACATTGGTTACATTTGAATAGCTTGTTTTTGTTTACTTTACAAGGACAATAAAAGTTGCTGGTCTTGGTGAGGTCTGGTTGAAATATCAAGCATAGAGTTACCACTTTAGAGCATCAAGATCATTCATTGTTTTCATGGACACGTTTGTAGACAACATAAGGAATCATTGTTTTGTTTTGGAAGTAGTGAATTTGTGAAGGGTGTCTGCTTGTGGAATTAATTCTGTTACTCATGTGAGCCATCTCTTTTTCCTCCATTCCTGAACAGCATCAGGATGTTGCCCTTTGGCAATTTATCGGAAATTCACCGTTTAAATTTGTTTAGCAGAATATTTTCAAAATTGGTGAAACAATACTTTTTGGAGGTTTTAACTTCATTCCCCATATTTTTGGTGCATTTTCTGTTTATGTTTTCAAATCAAAACTTTGCGGCACATTTTTGTTCACACGTGCAAGGTGTTTGAATATAAGTGACATTAAACTTGAAATATCATTAGGTCTTCCATTTCTATGCAGACCATTTGCATTAGATAAAAAAAAAAACTTTCACGCACCACATTCTCATCCTTAGCAATATGAGCGCTTGTTAAGTTAATCATATCTCTGTGAGGTTTGTCTTAAACGCAACAATATGTCGGTGGTTGTGTATGTATCGACCAAAAGAGGAATCATACGACAGCATGTTAATGATGACTTGCTTTGTGCACCAGAGGAACCATGTTTCGTTAAGGTAAGCAGCCTCTCTCATCTGGTAAGGTGTCTTTGGGTATGGGTCAGTCAGTGGAGCTGACAGTCTCTCATTTGTCACTGACCTACCTAGAATTTGGGGCCTGTGGGTGTATTGCACTTGTCTCACCCCCTACACCCTCGGACAAGGTGATTCATTGCACCAAAGTGGGTGGACAAAACATGTACATTGATGCACCCCTCAGTCACTTAGGTGACTGAAATTTTGTGTGAAATGACTTACCCCAAATCAACCACCTCTGTACAAATTTAGTGGGTCTGAAGTAAATTGACCTACCCCAGAGTCACTCTAATAACTGACAATTTGGTACAATGACGCACATGTGAGTCACAGTTTCATATGTCAATGACTTACTTTTGACTGACATTGCCAGGGGGTAGTAGGGGTGAGTCATACAAGTGACAAGTGCATAAGGCCCCCCCCCCTTCCCTCCTTTCTATGCTATGCACCTTATCAAACCGATTTTAGCCAAACATGATTACTTAACAACTTTGACCAATCAACTACTGGCAACAAGTGGTTGGAGGAAAACTCTGAATTGTGCAGATGGCCAATAATTTATTTGATTTGTGTATAAGATTCCTTCAGTATTTGATTGGTTGATAAGATTCCGCCAGTATACAATTGGTCCATTTATGAACACATTAAAGGAATATTCCCATGTTTTTTTTATAACCTATCATAAGAAAGAGAACATTTTTAGAAATAATTTAGTACAAAAATTATGTTGATATGTTATTCCTACCAGAAAATATTCCAAAAAATTAAGGTTCACAAATAATGCCAATAAACGAATAGGAAAAGGCTCAATATGACATCACAGCAACACATTCTCCCGCAAAGTGTATGTATTACATTCAAATCTATCATCCTTTTTTATTAGTAAAACCTGCTAGAAAAATAAATTGATGAAAGTTAGGTATTTTCATACATTGCCAAATATACCCTACTTCAATAACTTTTAGAAAATTGTTTCTAATCATACAGAAACAACCAATTAACGTTCAAAGAAATACATAAACATTTGCAATGGAATTGCCTCTATGACATCAAATACAAATTCATCATACTGTACAAAAACTTTAAAATGCAATTGGGAAATCTTTAAAAATCCATATCTCTTGAACGGAATATGATATCAACCTGTTTTTTGTACCAAATTGGCTTTAAAAGTAGGCTCTTTCTTTTTTACAAAAAAAAACCATGGAAAAATTCCTTTAATTTTGCCCCATTATTTGAATTAATTTTGAGGAAATTGCTGAAATTCAGATTCAAAAGGTCTATATGAAACCCCTCTTAACTCCACATTGTCAGGATGGAGGCAAGTGAGTAAGTACATTGTAAGAGGTATCATATACGGTATAGAATAGGAGAATGAGGAGATAATTTGCATGAATGAATAAGTATATCACTAGGAGGAGTAATCACTGATTAATAATGCTGCTAGGATATAAGCCGGTAAATAACTGTATGGTTAAAGGGACATAACGAGAAAAGATGAAGATGGGTCGTGAGGGGGAAAATGTCTGTTACATATATGGACAGGGTGAATCAAATCAAGCTGAAGTCAAGTTTTCAAATGGGCACTGACTTGTTTATTTTGGTTTTACTGGAGGAAAATAACATTTGTCCCAAAATGTTCATTTTTACTAGCAGTACAATACAAATTCTATTCAAAGACTGCTTGTCCACAGACCATATAATGATAATCATATCTGGTGAAAATGATGGGGTAATATTTTTGATTGTCATTAATTTTATGACATGTGTTAGGAAGGACTTATAAATCAATCAGAAAGCACTTAAATTCTAGTGCTGTTGATTTGCGATTAATTTACTAAACGTTTATTTGCCAAAATTTGCAAGCATTTAGCGATTGATTGCAACCAAGCTTTACCCAAAAATTGATCAAAAAAATACAATTCTGTGGAACTGGTCCAGTTCCCTCACAAACATAACATGTATTTTCGGACCACAAATAGGCCAAGAAGCTCACCAAATCCAAATATCTTGTCTTAAAGTTACCCGTTAGGCTGATAAAACTACCTGGAAATAAAGATCCTTGGTTTAGATGACATTCAAAAAGGTGAAGAAAAAAGATATTTATAAGAAATGTTGCCGATTTCTGGCAGTCTGAAGTTCCACCTAGTCTTTCACAAAATAATTTATGTACAGACCGTACCCCAGTACAGCATTGGCCAATAGGCCTGTAAAATTAGTTTTTAGTTCAATTTTGTTGAATTTAGTTTTGGCCATGAATGTGCAGTAAAAAGTTATAAACGATTGCTGATAAAGGAAATAAAGGAATTTGCTTGATTCTAATGCCATTTTTATGCATTTTAGGCATAGGGAGATTTGTATTCAGTATATAGTTTAAACCTTCTTAGGTGATTTTTTAACAATGTTTTTCATTGTTGGTTATTATCACTTTACACTAGGCCACCCAAATAGTATTTTTGTGATTAATCGCTCCAAAGTTTTACTAAATGTATTCAAAGAGTTACGAGTGATTGTGGATTAATCGCTAATCATCAACAGCACTACACTCAACCCACCCCCCCCCCCCCCACCCTTACCCTCACTGTAGCTGATACACTACATGGCTATGCATGTATTAACTAGTCATTTAACCCTTACTGTACCATGCAGCAATATTATTGCCGTTTTGGGTTCCCCATCTTTGACTCCGCCTCCCAAGCGCATTTTCAAAAACGTGCTGGTAGAGTAAGGGTTAGTGAGCCTGCGACAAGTGTGCCAACTCGAATAATATATTTAATTCCCGGTGGGCGGCCCAGCGGGTCACTGAAGCGGAACGAGCCCGACCCTGCTGCTTGGAAGACAGGACCCTTCAATAAAAAGACCCTGATTAACTCTTACTCTACCACATGACGATTATATCACCGTTTTGGGTTCCCCATCTTTGACTCTGCCCCCCGACACATTTTCAAAGAAGGTGCTGGTAGAGTAAGGGTTAAATATTTGATACAATGTAGCCTCTCTGGCCCAATTTCACCATTGCATTTGATATGCTATTAAACCACACAGACCTGGAAGGTGCAATATCTTTGAAGTTTTTGATTGCTGTTGTGTTATTTTTTAATATAGCCAAAAGCCTGTTCCAACCTGTTACAAATGAGAGCACCCCACTGCAGGGACATTGACATTAAGTTGAAGCTAATACATTTTTAGATTTAGATAACAATCAAAGAAATTATGCCCTCAAAATTATCTGAAGAAATTTCTCTTTTAATTCCATATCAAAATTGGGATATACATACTTGTCAAATTTACAGTTCACATTTATCTAGAGCAGATTAGTCTCCTGGGGTATCTCAAAGGTGTATGCCCTACATGTACAAGGTGCATGCCCTATATGTACAAGGTGTATGCTTTACATGTACAAGGTGCATTCCCTACATGTACAAGGTGTATGCCCTACATGTACAAGGTGTATCTCCTACATGTACAAGGTGTATCTCCTACATGTACAAGGTGTGTACCCTACATGTACAAGGTGTATACCCTACATGTACTAGGTGTATCCCCTACATGTACAAGGTGTATCCCCTACATGTACAAGGTGTATCCCCTACATGTACAAGGTGTATGCCCTACATGTACAAGGTGTATCCCCTACATGTACAAGGTGTATACCCTACATGTACAAGAGGTATACCCTACATGTACAAGGTGTATCCCCTACATGTACAAGTTGTATCCCCTACATGTACAAGGTGTATACCTACATGTACAAGGTGTATATCTACATGTACAAGGTGTATACCCTACATGTACAAGGTGTATACCCTACATGTACAAGGTGTATCCCCTACATGTACAAGGTGTATACCCTACATGTACAAGGTGTATACCCCACATGTACAAGGTGTATCCCCTACATGTACAAGAGGTATACCCTACATGTACAAGAGGTACACCCTACATGTACAAGGTGTATCTCCTACATGTACAAGGTGTATACCCTACATGTACAAGGTGTATCCTTACATGTACAAGGTGTATCCCCTACATGTACAAGAGGTATACCCTACATGTACAAGTTGTATCCCCTACATGTACAAGGTGTATACCTACATGTACAAGGTGTATACCCTACATGTACACGGTGTATCCCCTACATGTACAAGGTGTATCCCCTACATGTACAAGAGGTATACCCTACATGTACAAGTTGTATCCCCTACATGTACAAGGTGTATACCTACATGTACAAGGTGTATATCTACATGTACAAGGTGTATACCCTACATGTACAAGGTGTATACCCTACATGTACAAGGTGTATACCCTACATGTACAAGGTGTATACCCTACATGTACAAGGTGTATCCCCTACATGTACAAGGTGTATACCCTACATGTACAAGGTGTATACCCCACATGTACAAGGTGTATCCCCTACATGTACAAGAGGTATACCCTACATGTACAAGAGGTACACCCTACATGTACAAGGTGTATCTCCTACATGTACAAGGTGTATACCCTACATGTACAAGGTGTATCCTTACATGTACAAGGTGTATCCCCTACATGTACAAGAGGTATACCCTACATGTACAAGTTGTATCCCCTACATGTACAAGGTGTATACCTACATGTACAAGTTGTATCCCCTACATGTACAAGGTGTATACCTACATGTACAAGGTGTATCTACATGTACAAGGTGTATACCCTACATGTACAGTACAAGGTGTATACCCCACATGTACAAGGTGTATCCCCTACATGTACAAGAGGTATACCCTATATGTACAAGAGGTATACCCTACATGTACAAGATGTATCTCCTACATGTACAAGGTGTATACCCTACATGTACAAGGTGTATCCTTACATGTACAAGGTGTATCCCCTACATGTACAAGAGGTATACCCTACATGTACAAGTTGTATCCCCTACATGTACAAGGTGTATACCTACATGTACAAGGTGTATACCCTACATGTACAAGGTGTATCCCCTACATGTACAAGGTGTATCCCCTACATGTACAAGAGGTATACCCTACATGTACAAGTTGTATCCCCTACATGTACAAGGTGTATACCTACATGTACAAGGTGTATACCTACATGTACAAGGTGTATACTCTACATGTACAAGGTGTATACCCTACATGTACAAGGTGTATACCCTACATGTACTACGTGTATCCCCTACATGTACAAGTATATCCCCTACATGTACATGTAACTCTGTTCTGCAGGACGAGTTTGAAACTGAAATTACTTGCCTTTGCTTTTATTTACCAGTTTCACATTAGCTTTATACATTTTTTTGCATGCACAATCAACTTAGGTAATTTGCAACATATTTTCAATTGATATTAACTGAACAATTTCTATTAAATTCCCTCAATTATATGTAATATTATATAAAATATATGCAGCTGTAATACAATTTATCAACTTTATATTAAAACACTATCTTTATTTTGAAATATTATCAGAACAAAATTCCATAAATTGGGATATAAAAGTCCAACTTGAGGTTAATTACAACAAGATATTTTTATTTACAACACTATCTGAAGAAACTTTTCTTGGAATTCCATGATTTGGGATATATTTGTAAAATGATACAGTTTGCATCTACTGTATCTAGAACAGATTAATCTCATGGGTTTTATCTTTGTAAGGTGCAATTGAGCTATGTTCTGCAAGAATTTTTTTTTTATGAAAAATATGTCCTTAACTCATTTTCATTTATTTGTTCTCCTACAGTTATATGAATTGTATTGTGAAATGTGAGGGTATGGATATTGTTAAAGGAACATCAGTGTTATTTCATTTGAGGACTAAAGAAACAAATTGGTAAAAAAAGCATGTTGATATCTTACTCCGTTTAGGTTTACATTTCAACGATTTCATCAGTGTGTTGAAAAGTGACCTTGCAGTGTCAAGTGTGATGTCATTATTGCAGATCCAAGATCGTCCTTTAGGTATTTCTATAATATGAATTTTTTTTCTTCTGTCATTTAGAGCAAGGGTTCTTTTTTTTTTTTTTTAAGGCCATAATTTCACAACAGCCTCAGGCCACGGGCCAATCGCGTGGCAAAACCAGCGTCATGTGATAAGCAAAACCCGTCAAAACAATCCCTGAATACAAACAAACTGAAAGCGCGCGTGATAAGAAGGATGTATGACAGATGTGGCGAGACAATCCGCGAGTCTGCCCATTTTATAGCGGAACTAAAGATGACATTTTGCTTGATATGCCAACCATGTTTAATTTTTCTCTTTCACTCCCCCACCCCCACCCACCCTCTCTCCACTTTTTTTTTTCTTCACCCATGCACCTCCTCTCTTGATCCCAGCTTTTTGACTTTTACTTCTCGTATTTCTCTCAATCTCCCCCTGTTTGTCTTTCCTTCCTACCTCTAGAATGATCTAACTCTCAGGCACAATTTGACCCTCGTTGTCGTGGTGCTGTTAAGCCCGCAAACAAACAAACAATGATATGCCACGATGTTAGAGGGCGCTGATCTGCCTAGGAAAAACCTCAAATAAAAAAGTGTTTTGGGATTTTTACTGATCTAATTTTTATTCCGCTATGACTATTGTTCGCGGGCCAGAGTGGATTGTCTGGTGGACCAGATTTGGCCCGCGTGCCGCCTATTAAGAATCAGTGATTTAGAGTGGAAGATACACGGAGCATTTGGGCAAAGGGCATGTTATGTGCCATCTCAATAAGTAAACAAAAAATGTTGGCAATACTTTGGAAAAATGCAATTAATTTGAAAGAGAGACATAAATATTGTATTGGATGTGCCTTTATGACATCACACTGTACACTGTGAGGTCACTTTTCTACACACTGGTGCAATCTTTGAAATGTATACTCCTAAAGATACAGGGGGGGGGCACTTCATACTAAAAGTGGTAGTGGTAGGGGTGTGCAACCTACCAACCGAAAAAACGTACCCGCAGTATGACAGATTTTTTGGTGATACCCTCAGTATGAAAGAAGTCAATTTTGATACCTGCAGTATGCAAGAAGTCAATTTAGATACCTCCACAGTGTGAAAGAAGTCATTTTTTGATACCTGCAGTATGAGTGTATTCAACAAAAATATTGTAAAAAAGGACCAGCAGTACAAAATTAACACAGTAAACCGCATTTTTTGGGACCTACACTACAAAAATAATTTAAAAAAGGAATTTTTTTTAACTAAAAAATAATTAAAAAAGTTTAGTACAATTTATTTAATTTTAATTTTTTTACAGTACAAAAGACACCTATACTACGAAAATGGTGCAAAAAAGGCACCTGCTCGGGCGGCACATATACATATGCCTTACATATGGAGGTTTCCCCCTTCCCGGATAAATAAGATATTAACAATCTTCAAATCCCCACTAAGCACACCCCCAATTGGAACCTCGACAAGGCTGACTGGTCCCTTTTTGAAACCCTCTGTGACTCACACCTCTCCCCCCATCTTCTCGAGGATGAGGATCCCATGTCTAACTTCAGTAATATCCTTATCAACATCGCCACCTGCTCAATTCCCAAAACCTCCAAACCCCAAATCATCCCCAACCCCTGGTTCTCGGATGACTGCAAAACCGCCATCAAGAACAGGAAAAGAGCCCTCAGGAACTTTAAAACTAACCCGACCACCCATAACCTTAACCTCTTTCGATCAGCCGTGCAAGGCCAGACGCACTATCAAGGACAGTAAAACCAACACTTGGAACAACTTTATCTCTTCTCTCACCACCAACACCCCCACTAAGAAGATTTGGAGAATGGTTAACAGCTTCCACGGCAGAGTAGGCAAATCTTCCATCTCCCATCTCTCTTGGAATGGAGACCTTCTCACCGCAAAAGGACATCGTTGACCACCTCGCCGCCTCTTTCAGCAACATCTCGTCCTCGACCAACTACTCCAATGCTTTCAAAATCAAAAAAAGCTTGGCGATGAAGCCCGGAGAATCACTTTTCCCTCTGACAACTCCAAAGCTACAACACCCCTCTCACCCGTTCTGAATTAAACCAAGCCATCAACGACGCTGGCTGCACCTCCAAGGGCCCAGATAACATCCCCTATCAGTTTCTGAAACACCTCCCCATCAAGGCCACCACTACCCTACTCACCATCTTCAACCACATTTGGTCCTCACACTCCTTTCCCCTATCTGGAGGACAGCTATTGTCATCCCCGTCCTCAAACCGGGAAGGATAGCACCGACCCACCAGCTACCGACCCATCGCCTCTTACTTGCTGTCTCTGTAAAATTATGGAAAAGATCATTAATCAGAGACTAAACTGGTTCCTCGAGACCAACAGAATCCTCTCTCTCACCAAAGCGCTTCCGAAACGCCGCAATACCCTAGACCAGTTAATTACGCCGACACCGCTATCCGGGAATCCTTTGCAAAAAGGAACACCTCATTGCCATATTTTTTGACCTCGAGAAAGCTTTCGACACTACTTGGAAATACAGCATTACCGAAACTTCACACCATTGGCCTCAGAGGCCACCTCCCCATCTTTATTCAAAACTTCCTCTCATCCAGGCAGTTCCAAGTTCGTATTGGCCACACCCTCTCCAAGCCGTACCCCAAGAAGAGGGCGTCCCCCAAGGCAGCATCCTCTCCCCACTCTCTTCAACCTGAGCATTAATGACATCGGGAATGACCTTGGCCCCAGCATCAAACGTACCCTCTCGTGGATGACTTCACCATCTTCTACTCCTCCCCTAGCTTTCCTATTGTTGAAAATAGGCTCTAAACCAGCCTCAATCAGCTGCAAGTCTGGAGCAACAATAACGGTTTTAAATTCTCCAAAGACAAGACAGTCTGCATGCACTTTTGTCATTTCAACAACCTCCACCCCAACCCGAACTTTGTGCTCAATGGGAATCGCATCCCTAAAGTTGAAAACACAAAGTTCCTTGGTCTAACTCTAGACCCCAAGCTCACCTACAAGCCACACATCACCAACCTGAAACTAAAATGCAATAGCTCTCTCAACCTCCTCCGACTGCTCTCCAACACTACTTGGGGAGCGAACCGCTATGCTCTCCTCAAAATTTTCAGGCTCACCATTCGTGCCAAGCTTGACTATGGCAATATTGTTTACTGTGTCGCTCACAACTCATACCTCAACCACATTAACACCATCCAAAATGAAGCCCTCAGGCTTTGTCTAGGAGCCTACAGGACCTCCCAATCACTAGCCTTCATGTTGAAGCCAACGAACCCCCTTTCTCCTTAGATGTAAAAAGCTTAGCCTCTCCTATGCTTTTAGAGTCCTCACCAACACCCAGAACCCTGTTTACAACCTCATTAGGTACCCCAATTTCTCCTCCCTCTTTGATAGGACTAAAACCCTATCGCCTCCCTTCAGCTTACGATTAAATCAGACCTCTTTCAACTTGGCATCAACCCCGCCACTCTCGGCACCTATTCCTGGCCCACTTTTCCGCCTTGGGCCACCCCCTTCCTTCTGTCCACCTAGACCTCTCCACTTATAACAAAACTCAAACTCACCCTAATCTCTTCATCAATCTCACAACCAAATCAAAGACCAACTCTCAAATTACACCTCCATCTATACTGATGGCTCCAAGGAAGGCAACAAGACAGCTGCTGCTGCCATCATCCAAGACATCACCCTCAGTAGCAGACTTCCTGACCACTCATCCATCTTTTCAGCCGAGGCTAAGGCCATTCTCCTCACCCTCAACTTTATTGAGTACTCTCCTCTTAGTCACTTTGCCATTTTCTCTGACTCAAAGGCTGTTCTTACTTCATTACTCAATCTTAAATGGGATAACCTCACCTGCCACCTCCTCCTGCGGAAACTCTTCTCTCCCACCCTCTGCAGGAAAAGTGTTCTTTTCTTCTGGATACCCAGCCATGTTGGCATCCCTGGCAATGACAGGGCTGATACAGCCGCTAAGCTTGCCCTTAACCTCCTTCCTTCCCCTTTTCCCAAAACCCTCTCTGACATCAAACCGCTTATCGCTTCTCTTGTTCGTGACCGCTGGCAAACCTTATGGAACTTCCAAATTGATAACAAACTCCATGTTATCCAGCCCACAATCCCGATCAAATCCACCATCAACAACCTTTCTCGATCGACAACGCTCATATTACCCGCCTTAGAATTGGTCACACCCACCTCACTCACTCCCACCTCCTTATTGGTTCCCCAACCCCTCTGTAACAATTGCCACTGCATCCTCACAATCCAACACGTTCTCCTTGCTTGCCCCCTGTACAACCTTCCCAGAGCTTCCCTCGCTCCCCACAACTCAATTGCTGAGTTCTTCCAAAAAAATCCTCCAGATAAAATAGTCTGCTTCCTTCAGCATGCATCCCTCTACAACCATATTTAATTCTCCTCTTCCACCCCCTCTCTACTTTGTTTTTGTTTTACCTATGCACCTCCTCTCTCGATCACAGCTTTATGACTTTTGTTCTTGAATTTCTCTCATTCTTCCCCTGGTCTCTTTCCTTACTACCTCAAAAATGATCTGACCTCTCAGGCACAATTTGACCTTCGTTGTCGTGGTGCCGTTAAGACCTCATCAAACAAACAAACAAACATATTAACATGTATTTTCACCAAATTATTTGATAGTCTATCATATGAAAATGAAAATTCACAGGAATATTCCTTTAAATTCGATAATTTGAGATATATCTGTAAAATGATACGTTCACATCTACTGTATCTAGAACAGAGAAATCTCATGGGGTTTATCTTTGGAAGGTTTGTACCTTAGCTTTGTTCGGCAAGAACATTTTAAAGGAGCACTAGACCGAAAAGTGAGGCTATAATTTTAGGGGTCTCCAAAAAATAAAATGCTTGTGGCAAATTATAGCAAATTTGTGGTTAATATGAATATTCAAGTAAATGCTGCCTTTACGTCGTCTGTGGGCTATGGAGGCATGAAGTTTATCGATCTTTTGTGGATAATATATCTGTAAAATTTGCAAAAACAAGCGCCCTTACTTTTTGGTTTAGTGCTGCTTTAAAATTAAAATAAGTACCTTTTCTTTAGGTTGACATTGTAATCATTTTAATTTACTGCAGTCATATTGTATTGGGAAATGTAAGGGTTTGCATGGACACCGTTAAGCAAAAATCAACCTAAGTATACAACAGCAGTGTCAGAAAAGAAATTTATAGAGAAAAATGAAATGTGTCATTAGCTTGGAATTTAATTTTATGTGGGAGGCTGGAAGGCAGAATTATGTCAGAAAGATGATATTTGCTGGTACCAGTTTATTTCTTTGATATGAACTTTTTACTGTTCTTCTGGGAATAATTGCTGCAAATTCTATTGTTTCACATATTTTTTTGTTAACTGAGTGCATGTAGGGATTTGTTCCCAAATAATAAATCTCTGGTGTATGGCAGAGAGTATTCACACCCTTACACATGAACTATAGCTTGCAGTAATAAGCTAATATTTTTAGCTTGCGCATAGCGGCAAGCTAGCAAAAACTTTCAGCAAGTTTGCGCAAGCTAACCAATTTTTTTTTGCTAGCTTGTTAGGAAGCTGATGTTAGTTTGCACCAGAAAGCTAGCTTGCATTATTGTCCCAAATACTAGCTTGCTGCAAGCTTCAAGGGCACGCTTGGATGAGATCGATCCCCAATGATTTGACTGGGGAGAGAATTCATACACTCTCCCTCGCCCTACCAACATTGCTTGCATGTAAAATGTATGTTTGGTTCGCATGCGAAGCATAATGCGAACTTATGTAATGGCGTTTATGTCTGTCTAGCCGGCTGGCTGTCGCGGCCGCCCACAGTTTTTTCCTGAGAATTCCTCAGAAAATGTGAAAGTTTCTTTCAAAGTTCGACAGAAAAAGTTATGTCTCTTCAGGTATCCTTATGGAAGGTTAGAATTTTCTTACAATATGTTAAAAGTTTTTCAGAGACACTTAAGACACGATTGATGACTAGTTTCCTTAAAAAGTCTACAATACATTTTATATTTTCTTAGAAGAAACCTGTAAAATGATATAATTTTTCAATGTTCTTCAGAGATCCTCAAGCGTCTCTCTTGTAGCACTTGAGATTTAAAATCCTAAAATTCTTCAAAATATTTGGGCACCAACAGTTGTATCAGGCATGAATATTAAACTCCCCCTTTATTATTGTGGTCATTTGCATAAAGTTGCTACAGTATATGAACTGACCAGATTTTTTTTGTATTTAGTATGCTTATTCAGGGAGTGACAGGATGTGATTGCATATGGACATAGGGAGGGATGCCATGTGGGACATGGATTGGGGCTACGAGGGACATGATATAATATATACCATATGGTATACACCAAGGGCTATATCAGGCATAATTATTTGACTCCACCTTTTTTTTAACAACTCATTTGTATAGAAGTTTGATATGAAGTGACACTTTCATAGTATGCTCAATCAGAGACTGTAATAGCTAGGATGAGACTTCTTATGGAGCCTATGGGACGTCATGTAGGACATGGGGGGATGCCATGTGGGACATGGGTGGGATGCATGTGAAACAGGGTGGAATGCCATGTAGGATATATGGTAGAATGCCATGCAGGACATAGGATGGAATGCCATGGGATGGAATGTCATGTGGGACATCATGGAATGTCATGTAGGACATGGGATGTCATGTGGGACATGGGGTCCCACCCATTTTCAACAAGCCATTTGCATATAACTTATTATATGAACTGACACTTTCATACATATCATGCTCAATCAGGGACTGTGATAGCTTGGATAAGACTTCTTATGGAGCTTATGGGGTGTCAGGTGGGACATACTGGGGGGTGGCATGTGGGACA
This sequence comes from Chiridota heheva, assembly GCA_020152595.1. NCBI lineage: Eukaryota > Metazoa > Echinodermata > Holothuroidea > Apodida > Chiridotidae > Chiridota > Chiridota heheva. The sequence goes on along the minus strand of JAIGNY010004169.1, from coordinate 192,816 downwards.
TGGGGTGGGATGCCATGTGGAACAACATGTGGGACTAATGGGATGCCACGAGTAACACCAGTGTGACATAGGTTGGGATGCTTTGTGTGACATAGGGTAGGATGTCATGTGGGACATAGGGTGGGAGGCCATATGGGACATAGGGTAGGAGGCCATGGGGACATGGGATGTGATGCCATGTGGGACATAAAGTAGGATGTCATTGGGACATTGGGAGGGATACCATGTGGAACATATGGTGGGACATAACTTGGGGTGCCATGTGGAACATCAGGTGGAAAGCCACTAATGTAGGCAACAGAGAGGGATGCCATGTGGTAAATAGGGAGGGATGTCATGTAGTACATATGGTTGGATTAATTGGGACATACGTGTAGGATGGGATCCATGTGAGTTATAGGATAGGATGCCATGTGGGACATGGTGGATTGCCATGTGGGACATGGTGGAATGCCATGTGGGACATATGGTGGAATGCCATGTGAGTCACTGTATGGTGGAATGCCATGTGGGGGATATGGTGGAATGCCATGTGGGACAAGGCATGGGATGTCATGTGGGGCATGAGGTGGGATGTCATTTGGGATGTGGGACATATGATGGAATGCCACGTGGGACAAGGGATGGGATGGGATGTCATGTGGGACATGGAGTGGGATGCCATGTGGAAGACATGGTGGAATGCCATGTGGGATATGGGATGGGATGTCATGTGGCACATGTGTGGTGGGATGCCATGTGGGACATGGGATGCCATGTGGGACTTAGTGTGAGATGACATTTTAATATTTGGCTGGATCGTATGATATTGGTGTCAATTTTCATGGGCATGCGAACCATAATGGTATTTACCGTTTTAGTTTTCATATGTAACTCTAACCTGTTCCTGGATAAAGTATTTGAATATTTATTTACATCAACAATTGAACAGTTTGGTAAAATGTGATAATATAAATATAAATGAGACTCATTCAAATTTAAAGGTTCCTTGTCCCCTAAAACAACCTCCATCAATCTTTTTTCCTGGAATCTGATCATTTTTGGTCCTAAACTTAATCCTTACTTGACAATGCGCCCCTTACTCTCTATTATCGCTGTTTTGGGTGCCTCGTCTTTGGCCCCGCCTCCCTTGCGTATTTTCAAAAAAGTGCTGGTAGAGTAAGGGTTAAACAACCCGTGTCAAGTGTGCCAACTCAAAAAAATATGCAGCATGGTCCCGGTGGGTGGCCCACTGGGTCACTGAAGCGGAATGAACCCGACTTTGCTGCTCGGAAGACAGTGGACCCTTCAATAAATCAGCCTGTGCTTAACCCTTGCTCTACCATGCAGCAATATTATTACCATTTTGTGTTTTCTTACTTTGGCCCCACTTCCCAGGCACATTTTCAACAAAAAAAAGTGCTGGTAGAGTAAAGGTTAAAGTTTATTTCAGCTTTATATGATAAAAGATACAAACCTATTGTCCAACAGAGCGATCATGAATTTTATGGTACCCTTGAGAAACCAGAAGCCATCTTGACCTGTCATAGTTGCTGGTTGGTCTCTTACATAGAAGATAATTGAATGCCAAATTAATATCTCCTCAAAGTTCGTTGCTGTGGCAATAAGACACCCTTAACATTTGAAAGGACCATTGACACTTACAAATATTTTTTCCTTTTTATTGCATTTATAGGAAAAAAACATAACATTCTTGAGTCTGCAAATATTGTCAAAAGTATTTTTTTATTCTGAGCTATGGTTGGTCAATTTCCAACATTTTTTCAAGAGAAAGTTTCAGGGGTTTTCCCTCATTCTCATAGTGTAAGCAGATGATAGTCATTTTCCCTTGCGACTCGCAATTAATGCGGAGTTGTTTGAACAAAATAGAATAAAGAACAGGGTATATATTTCATTTTGAAAATTGATTATCAAAAATGGCCGAGATTGTTAACAATATGGACATTTTATGATATGTAAAGTAGAAAGCTACATTGCTAATCAAAATTTGAGTAGCTAAGTGTACCAATTTGTTAGCAAACAGCTATGCTAAACTGGGTAAATTTGTCCCTGGTTAAGTGTCATATGCTCTCATGACTGGAATCAGGCCCATTACCTTTTGAATACAAGTTTGACTTAACTGACTCCAACTACTGAGCCAGGGCAATTCCCTTAGAATGAAAATGATAAAGAATTACAGAAATAATTTGGCAAGACTCCTGGAATCTCGAGACCAGTAACAAACTTCACACCATCAAACCCAAAGTTGTGACCAACGTTCCTCTACACAGTCGCAATTACGGGGAGGACGTTGTTATCACCCGCATTCACCTTGGCCACACCTTTCTCACCCACTTTCACCTACTTTCCGGCTCCCCTGCTCCTCTCTACCCTACATGCAACATCGATCTCTCGACCAAGCATATCCTCTTAACCTGTCTCATGTTCCTGAATACCAGATCACACCTCTCCCCCTCCATCTCAATTTCCGATCTTTTCAAGAACAATCCTACCTTCAACTTCACCTTTCTCCGCAACAGCAATTTATTCCATCCGATCTAAAGTAAACCTTCCTTTTCTTCCCTTCTCTGCCTTACCTTCCTCACCTTCCTTTTATTACCTTAACGTCTTTCCCTTATTCACCTTCTCTCCTTCCTTCCCTCTATCCCTCCTCTCTTTCCTCTCTGTCCTAACCTTAGATTTTCACACCCTCTTGGCACATTTGACTCTGACTGTCATGGTGCCTTTAAACAGCAACAAACCAAACAGAAATAATTTGAATGCAGGCCTCCAGTCATACATCACAAATTTTGCATAAATTTAAAATAGTAACCTGCCATAACTCTAAAATTTGAAAGTCCAATTTTCAAAATGAAAAACCCTGATCTGCTCAGGTTTTTAATACTCTTTCAACCAATATAGCTACATAGAGACCTTGATGAAGTTCATTATAAGCGTAGAGTATACAGCAAATTCATTCCTTCGACGAATCCCAATAAAGAGATAAATCCAAATTACAATTCCACTACTAAAAGAAGAAAATGCCATTATGCAACTCCCAATACACTTATGGAGTATGCAGAGATGTAATGAAATCAGCATGCTCTCATATATGATACACTGATCATATATGAAGATGATCTCCCATAATACCCTTGGGTGTACAATGGATTATTGCCGTATCTCCTGCGTGTATTCAAAACAATTTTGCAGATCATGACAGATATTATTTCAGCTTTTACTGTACACGATCAGTGTAAAAACTCATTTCTCAAATGTTATGGATTTTGCTTGCAAAAAAAGGTTTTTGTCACTTGAAATCCCTTACAGAAATGGCGAGCTTGCTGCGAACTCGTATTGAATCTCTTTGACGAGTTCGCAACAAGCTCGTCAAAATATTTAAAACGAGCTCGCAATTGGAACCTTTACGAGCTCGTCAAAATTCCTTGACAAGCCCGTTTTTGGCCAAAACGATTTCGTCAAAATGGCGAGCTGGTCACAGGATCCAGAAAAGCGAAGGAGCTTGTCGCGAGCTTGTATCCCTGATGACCTCGCCGCGAGCTTGCAATTAAAACCTTTATGAGCTCGTCATATAATGACGAACTTGTCATAGTGCTAAGCTCGTCAAAGTGGCGAGCTCGTCAAAATGGCGAGCTCGTCAAAATGGCGAGCTCGTCAAAATGGCGAGCTCGTCAAAATGGCGAGCTCGTCAAAATGGCGAGCTCGTCAAAACGGCGAGCTCGTCAAAACGGCGAGCTTATCAAATTGGCGAACTTGTCAGAGTATCCAGGAAAAATGAGCTCGTCAGGGAAACGAGCTCGCCTCACAAATTCGAAAGTATGACTATTGTATATTCCATATCCAACATAAAAAAGTAAGTTTTTTCCGAATGGCAGTTTGAATTGTATCCTTATTGGCAGAATGAGTTGGCACTATCATGCTGAAAAGGAAAACAAAAACATCATCATCATCACTTCTTGTGACTCTTTAAAACATACTTTTGCAAAAAGAAAATCTTTCCCAAATATCTGTTTTGAATAGCTCTGTAAGTTTTCACTCTGGAAAAAAAAAAAGACAAAGGAAAAAACCACATAAAACTCTATAGGTCTATAGACTCAAAAATAAGGCCGCCTGTCTCACAATATAAAATAGGGTTTAATACAAAATAAGGTCAATAATAATATATTTTTGAACTTATTCAAAACTTTGACAATTCATTCAACACTGCTTGTAACATATACCATAGCTAACAGGTCATATGTATACTCTAAAAAAAAATTGCATAAATAAAACAATTTTCTTCATTATTTTTCCAAAACATATTTCAATGGCAATAGTTATTATAGTTTACACCATGGAAATTGTCAATTAATTATACATTTTTCTTCGGTATGAAGGAGGCAAAATCACTTCAAAATGCAGGTAGGCTAAAAAATATGCCTTGTGAGGAACCTTTGTATTCAACTTATGTCAACTTTTAATCCATTTTTGAACTTACAGATATCTAAAACTTTGCTACACAACCACTGCTTAACATACTATAGCTAACATGTCATGAATCATTCAAGTTGATCACCAGCTCTTTGTTGAAGTATTGCAATCAGTAAATCAATTAATCAATTAAACTATGCTATTTTCTAAATCCACAAAACTCTATGCCCTCATCATATTCCATCTTTGAAGCACACACTGCATTGTGAGTCCTATTTGTTAATAGATTTGAACAATTTCTTAAAAAACAGACAATCTTCCCTCAAATTATTTGGATAAGATTGGCAATCATTAAAACATGATGAAGAAATTCCTTGTAAACAGTCTTATCAAATATAAATGAGAATAAAAATAATGGAATCTTACTTACATGTAGGCTTACTTAAAATCCTCCATCTTGCTTGAAGAGCAAACTAAACTAAACTGCTCTTTCAAATAACAAACTCATTTCCAATGAAAGCTTGCAATTGGTTGTAATATCATTATTCATCACTCAGAGACGGTCAGGGAGGTCCAATACATGCAAGATCAATTATAACATCATTGACCAAACAAAGGATATTTTCAAAATTATACAAAGATTGAATAGAGGAAATGTTATAGGCTACAGTACAAGTAAAAGACTGTGCATCCAGGAATTCAAGAGGCCATGGACCATTGCACAGGACATAAAGGTGTAACAATGGATTAAAGGATTAGGTCAGTGGTCAAGCATGTCCATCTTATTTGAAAGAGGACTTCAAAAGAAACAAAATGGTGAAAAAAGCATTGAAATTCTTATTCCATTAAGCAGATATTTAAGTTTAGAATTACGTATCATTTTTGTAGAAACGACTGAAATCAGACTAGTTGTGATGTCATAGCCTCAGATTCTTCAAAGTCTTTATGTATTCTTATCATATTTTGTCCTGCGATTTTGTGGCTTAAAAACCAAACGATATTTAAAAAAAAAAATAGTAAAACTGAATCTAGGAAGCTCATTTAAAATATACCACCTGAAGAAAGTTTGAGGGGAAATGATTTAATTAGTGAAAAAATAAAATACACTTTTTTTTTTTAAATACAGAAAGATTTTGAGGAATCTGAGGCTGTGACTTTACAACTAGTCTGATTTTAGTCGTTGCTACAGAAATGATACCAAACTTTAAACTTGAATATCTCCTTAACAGAATAAGATTTTTGAATCATAGCTTTCTTCACCATTTTGATTCTTTTGAAGTCCTCTAGCATATAAGATGGACATGCTTGACCACTAAACTAATCCTTTAACATTTAAGATAAACTTGCTTGACCACTGAACTAATGATTCAACAGCTAAGTAAAGCATTGGGTCTCTAGTTCTCATGTTGTTCTGTTCATTTATTATTTTGAATTTGAAAGCATTTTCTTTCCTCAAAAATGATTATTTTCCCTACTGTGATGACTTTGAACCAATACCGCAGATGCTGCATGGCCATAGACTATTAATCTTTCATTCATTTTCAGCTAACATCTTCTTTAAATTCAAACAGAAAAGATCTCTAAAAGCTATTAGACATTTAAGCTATAACAAAAATAGCACCACACATAACACACAAACCAGTTAGGAAATAAAATGTTGCTGTGGCGCAAACCATTCAAGCTGTGATAATGCCTGAGTAGCAATTATAAAACAGTTATAGGCGACGACGAAGAGGAGTGAACACACAATTACAATGATGGGTCGTCGCCTGCGTATTCGGTGATAGTAACAATGCTATCACGAAACGCTTAATACCACCCGGACGAGAACACAGGTACGACGTACGGATAGACATAACATCGACAACCAAGTCAATGCCCACGCCTTTGATAACCAGTTGTGGTGCACTGGCGAATACGCAAATATACACATGATGTACTACTGTACCTGTAAGGCATACACTGTGCATGCATATCCATTCAACGTTACAAATATGTCAAAGTGACACTGATTTTATAACCTTTATACACATAAATTAAAACATTTGTTGAGTATTTATGCCTAAAGGTATAAAATTTACATCATATCGCCAGGTGTAAATTACAGCAGCTTCAGGTTCATTTGTTTCAAGGCTGTAGGCGATGTAAGAAGTCGGATGATTTGCATAATTTTCTTCTTATTTTGATAGCATTGAACTATGTAGGTGAAGGTACCCTACATACTGTATAATCAAAAATAGCTAAATATCACCCAGAAAAATGAATTAATAACCTGAGAAAAATAACAAGGGTTCTCCCTTCCTTTATAATCATGAGCTTATAGGATAAGGTCTAGGTCAAGGATGTTTATAATAAGGTGATGGAAAAATGAAGTAAAATGATGAAGAGAAAGAAGCAGCTTCTATTGTCAAAATGGATTTCTATTGTCAAATGGGATTTTTATTGTCAAAATGGATTTCTATTATCAAAATGGATTTCTATTGTTAAAATGGATTTCTATTGTCAAAATGGATTTCTATTGTCAAAATGGATTTCTATTGTCAAAAGGGATTTCTATTGTCAACATGGATTTCTATTGTCAAAAGGGATTTCTATTGTCAACATGGATTTCTATTGTCAAAATGGATTTCTATTGTCAAAATGGATTTCTGTTGTCAAAATGGATTTCTGTTGTCAAAATGGATTTCTGTTGTCAAAATGGATTTCTATTGTCAAAATGGATTTCTATTGTCAAAATGGATTTCTATTGTCAAAATGGATTTCTATTGTCAAAATGGATTTCTATTGTTAAAATGGATTTCTGTTGTCAAAATGGATTTCTATTGTCAAAATGGATTTCTGTTGTCAAAATGGATTTCTATTGTCAAAATGGATTTCTATTGTCAAAATGGATTTCTATTGTCAAAATGGATTTCTATTGTCAAAATGGATTTCTATTGTTAAAATAGAATTCTATTGTCAAAATGGATTTCTATTGTCAAAATGGATTTCTGTTGTCAAAATAGATTTCTATTGTCAAAATGGATTTCTATTGTTAAAATAGATTTCTATTGTCAAAATGGATTTCTATTGTCAAAATGGATTTCTATTGTCAAAATAGATTTCTATTGTCAAAATAGATTTCTATTGTCAAAATGGATTTCTATTGTCAAAATGGACTGGAATAAAGCCTTCACATTGCCATTATACCCCTTTTTCTTTTATACTCCATTTTGAAAATCTGCAGATAAAGAAAAACAGGGAAATTAAGTTTGTCCCAATTTGATGTTACAAATTTGCATTAAAATCATGTTGACATTAAAATTTTTTAATTATTGGGTGAATAATTATTTCTATGTTATTTTATTGTTGCTTGTTTCCAGGTCTTAGAACAATTTAGAGTGTTTCCTTTAAGGGCCCATTTAGACCCATAGCATGAAAAGGTTTGGTGGTATTAAAATCTCAAATCTATAGCCAGAGGTGTAAAGATTGACCTTTGGAAAGACAGACAAAAAAATATAAAAAAGACACTTTTACACCCACTCCCTTGCAATGGAAGGAACATCTTGCTCTTGTGCCCCATGTATAGTGAAGGTCAGGGGGATATCACCCGTGGTACAGGGAGGGCTGTAATTTTCATCTGAAAAGGGGGTGGGGGACGTGGCCTCTTACCAAAAAGTAGGGGGGGGGACAACGGCCAATTTTTCCCTCAAATGTGCTGAAATTTTAAAATTATAAAAATCTTCCCTTGTCACCCCCCTCCCTCCCCCCAGGAATTATGGCCCTGGGTGCAGGTGTCGTTGTTGGATAAGTAAACCCCTTCTACAGTAAACTGAGTATCAAACAACTCTAGATGAGATGTCTGTTTGTATATTCCAAATAATTTCCCTACATAAAAACACCCTGACTTTTCGGTGAAGTAAACGGTTAATTTCTCCCCCAAGTTTGATGAATTTTCACATCTGTACCTTTGGCATTTGAATTCTATTTATAACATTACTAAATATAATTACGAAAATCCACCCATAATTAGGCAGCTACAGTTGTGAAAATACCCCAAATAGCAGACATTTGACAGTGTAGGACATCAGATTTTATGATAAATGTTTTATTTTTGATAAATAAATCCAGCTGTTTTTCTAAATATGGATTTCCGTATGAGCCTGCATTGTGTGATTGTATGATACAATAGTGCGTGCCACTGGCATTTAATCCACACATCATAATGGCACAGAACTTAGATCCCTAATTATGTTTTATTTCTAAACAGAGCAATACGAATATTACAGTATTACAGGTTTGGAGATTATTAATAGATTGTATGAGGCAAAAGATTTAAATTGCTGGCTGGCTGTGTATACTGGTGGCGGTGCTACGAGGGGGTTTCCCCACAAGATTGCTTGACCCTTCACTTTCCCCCAGACTTCACTTTCCCCCAGAAAATTTTGTAAAGTGACATAATTTGTCCCCTTTATAAGCTTTTGCCTCCATGAAACCAAATTGCTCCTCTTTCCCTCTTCACTTGTCCCCTTCACTTTTCCCCCCTCACTCGCCACTCGCCCCCCCCCCCTTCACTCGCCCCCCCCCCCTTCACTTGCCCCTAGAAAATTCCCTTACTTGCTTCTAGAAAATTTTGAAAAGTGCAGATTTTTTCCCATTTATAGGCTTTTGCCTCCATGAGACCAAATTGCTCCTCTCTTGCCCCCCACCTCCTCATGACCCAAATCCTGGCACCACCACTAGTGTATGCATCTGTGTATTCAGACCATTCTGAATTAAAGTACACGTTTAGTGATCAGACATGTTTATCCTTTATCATAACAGTATTAAAACAGTATTATGGGGGTAAAAGGGGGACCATTTTCCCCCTTTTTTCTCTCCAAAGTTGTATCTTCTGTATTTTGATGATTTGTATCTTAGTGTTTTTATGATTTTTCCCACTCCCCCACTTTGGGTAGGCAAATTTTATTTTGTGGCTTTACACCTCTTCCCCCCACCTGTCCTGATCCATTTTGTCAGGAAATCCCCCTACCCCCTCATGAATAAACATATTAGAAAAACTAGAATTAAGGATCTGACTGAAATCTTACCATAAGTTAAACATCCCCCATATTGTGTTACCCATTATAGTCATCATACCTGACTAAGTTTCACACAGTATAAGAAAGTCATTTTGGTCACTCACTCTTGAACAGGCAGATTTTGCAATGGCCAGAAGTCTGCCTTTATGATTAACCACAAACTGTATACTTGACTGTATTTGTCCGTGACTGGTCACCATTTACTCATTGTTGTCCTGGTCTGACTTGACTTGTATTGATTCTTAGCAAGACACCGTTTATTTTGTTAAGTGTTGCACAGAAAAAGCTTTATATAGATATATGAACAGGTAGCACAAACCTAAACTTAATTGAAAGAAAATTTGCTATTGCTATAAACCATGAAAATGCCAAAAAAATCATTAAGCAAGTTAACCATTTTACAGCATTTTTAATTTAAGGTATTATGATCAAGTATGCATTATTATTATTATTTTTTACATCACAAGAAAACCTATCAACTTCCTCATATTAATATGTACATGGTAAACAGCCACAACATTAAAATAAAAAAATAAAAAAACAAAGCTAAAATAGTTTCATGAATGTCCGCAGCTTATTTTTCATACATGCATACTGTCCGCCATTTTAATACATTATGTCAAATTCTAAAATCATCAAAACAAGATTTTGAAGTCCCAAAAAAAATTGATTATTGGTTTTGACATTAAACCTCAACTGCATTATGTACACATCAAATTTTATTTTTGCAGTCAGTTTTCACTCAACACCAAATTATAACTTGAAACTATTAGCTTGAAACAGCATTTATATTGGAGCTAAATAGTAATTTGACATCTGAGCTGAACTAATTGGTATTGGAGATGCTGTTAATTTTAAGTATTAAGGGGACTAATTTATGTGAAAGTATTAGTAATTTGAAGCTCGCTGATTGACTTGCGAAAGAAAAGCAATAACTCAGGAGATGAATGGTCATTTGAAGTAAGTATATTGTATATCTACTATATACTGTATTGAGGGTACTGGCAATTTAAATCTATAGCACAATTTAAAGAAATTGATTGAGAAACAGTTCAAATACTGAATTATGGGAAACTATTAATCCTTGTCCCAGGCCACTTGTAGTGCGGTCATTTACTGTACCCTGTCCTTCAGGAGGAGGTACTGCTACCTTGGACCCTATGTGTCTTTGTGTGTGTGAGAATCAGACCCTTTGGTTCTTAACCCTCTATTAACCACTTACATTTACGATTGATTAAATTTGGAAATTAGAAAAATTATCAATCTAATCTAAATGATTGTGCACACTCTTTGTAGGAAAACAATTCTTCCTCAAGCATCATCAACTTCCTCCGCAACAACAACCTCTTCCACCACATTTACTTACCTTCACCCTTCCCCACTTTCTACACCTAACCTTACTTAGTACTTCCCTCCTTTTTTCTTCTTTTTTTTCTTTTCTGTTTTTCCCCCTTTTCTCCCTGACAAACCTTCCTCTCCTCACTATCCTAAATCTTACACCATAATTTATTAACACCCTCTTGGCACATTTGACTCTGACTGTCACGGTGCCATTTGACCCTGACTGTCGCGGTGCCATTTGACTCTGACTGTCACGGTGCCATTTGACTCTAACTGTCGCGGTGCCATTTGACTCTGACTGTCGTGGTGTCATTTGACTCTGACTGTCGCGGTGCGGTTAAACATCAACAAACCAAACCATCTTTGTAGGACTTGCCTTCAAAACAACTTATGAGATGGTCGTTGAATATTAATTTTGTCCTTTTTCTTTTCTTCTCACAGAAACGAATGTGCTTTCAGTTAAACCAGAAGATATGGGAAGCCAAATTACAGATCTTAAATTCATTTGGTCAGGTAAGATGCATATATGTACAGCTTTTAAGGTCTATGCATGGACAGGTGTCTGGACAATTTTTGGGTGTGTCGGAAGAACAAGTGTAACAAGTTTTATCACCTGCTTCTGTGATGGCTGTCAGTGTTTGTACAAATATGTTTTGCAGTCAAATGATTTGATGCAAGGTGGAATAAAGGCAGCGTTACCGAAATTGCTGTAAAATTATTAAAAACAATTGAAGTTTGATACATCATTTACTGTACATTAATATTAGAATATTTAGAATTAGCTACTATAAATTGATGCAACAAGTCTGAAATGATGCGGTTTGTCTGAATTGACATTTCAGGGTTTGTCGGAAGAACAAGCTTTCAAGCATGCTATCACCTGTTGCTGTCATGGCTGTCAGTGTTTGTACAAATATGTTTTGCCATCAAATGATTTGACGCAAGGTGACATATAGGCAGCGTTACCGAAATCGCTGTAAAATGATTAAAAACAACTGAAGTTTAATACACCAATTTTATCAATATTAAAATATGTAGAATTGAGCAAGTTTGTAATGCTGCGGTTTGTTTGAATTAACATTTTTGGGTGTGTCAGGAGAACAAGCTTCCAAGCACACTAGCTATCACCTGTCTCTGTGATGACTGTCAGTTTATGTACAAATATATTCTGCAGTCAAATGATTGATGAAAGGTTTTGTAGGTTGCATAGAAGCAGCGCTAGCGAAATTGCTATATGAGTCTACTAAAAATCATACGGGTATTATATTACTAGAATTCTAGCAATATTGGTTCAGAATTGGCCACTATTAATTGATGCTTTAAGTCTAATTTGCTGCAGCTTGTCTGAATTTGTTTAGTGTCAGAAGACAATTTTAGACAATTTTAGAGTCGGAAGAAGTAGTATAACCATGGAGCTATTCTCCATGATATAACTATAACCTATCACATGTTGCTGTCTTATGGTTGTCAATATGTATGTTTTTTGTCAAATGATTTGATGAAAGGTTTTGTCGCATAGAAGCAGCGCTAGCGAAATTACTTATAAGTCTGTTAGCAACAGTGGAAGTAACAAAATTTCATCAATGTCTCTTCAGAATTGGCCACTATAAACTATATAGTTATATTTGACTATACCTGGGGGTATTTTTTATATTTAGTCTTTTTTAATATAAAAAAATATATATACTATTTTTTTTTCTTTTTTTCACTTAAACAAATTATCTTTTTTTTTCCTTTTCATTTTCATAGTGCAGGTCTCAAAAACTTAGGTTTTACTTTGTTAATTTTGTACTGCTGGTTCATTTTTACAATATTTTTGTTTAATACTCATACTGCAAGTGTTGAAATTGACTTCTTTCATACTGCAGGTACCAAAATTATATAATTTCATACTGCAGTTACCAAAAAATCTGTCATACTGCGGGTATGTTTTGTGGTTGGTGGGCTGCACACCCCTATGACTTTTAGTATGAAATATAAATTTTAGCTTGCAGCATGCTTGCGACAGGCTGACAATTTTTAGCTTGTGCAAGCTCGCACAAGTGTGCTGCAAGCTTGCACAAGTGTGCTGCAAGCTTGCACAAGTGTGCTGCAAGCTTTCACAAGTGTGCTGCAAGCTTGCACAAGCGTGCTGCAAGCTTGCACAAGATGCTGCAAGATTGCAGCAAGCGTGCTGCAAGATTGCAGCAAGCATGCTGCAAATTGCAGCAAGCGTGCTGCAAGATTGCAGCAAGCGTGCTGCAAATTGCAGCAAGCGTACTGCAAGACTGCAGCAAGCATGCTGCAAATTGCAGCAAGCGTGCTGCAAGCTAGTATTTGGAACAAATGTTAGCTTTGCTTGCACAAAACTAACATTAGCTTGCGCAAGCTAGCATAAAATATTTGTTAGCTTTCGCAAGCTTGCAAAAAGTTTTGCTAGCTTGCGCAATTTCGTAGATAGTTTTTGCTAGCTTGCGCAAGCTAATTTGTTCGAAATACTAGCTTGCAGCACGCTTGCTGCAAGCTTGCAAAAGGCTTGCGCAAGCTAAAAATATTAGCTTGTCGCAAGCATGCTGCAAGCTTGCGGCAAGCTAATATTTCTGTAAGGGATAGAGAAAAATGTTACTATTAAAGTGGTAATTCATTTTTAGAAGGTCCACAATTTTAAAGTGTTTTTGAATTTAGACAAAAGTGACTAATTGGCAACTTCTGTGATGTCATGGAGACAATTTTAACAAAACGTTTTTTTTTGTATCTTAAAAATGATTTGGATTTTTGTTTCTCATTGTAAATGTGATATACCCCAAAAAAAAAAAAAAGATTTTTTTTTTTTTCTTGTAATTATATATTCCATCCTACCTCTATAATGAATCAAAAATGCTGTTTGACAATGTACAAAAAGTGTGATTAAATTTATGAGAAATACATAAGAACTGTGCTGGAATTACCTTAATGACATCACCAAGCTGAAGGACATATACTGTACTGTACGAGGTGTTTTTAAGAACATTTTTCTACTCTTAAAATTGTTATAACTTCTAAACAAAATAAGATATTAACATAGATTTTCACCACTTTGTTTCTATAAATTTTCTCTATCATATATGAAAAAAATAAAATCCATGGGAATATTTCTTTAAGGGTGTTGAAGAAGGACAATTGTAATGTTAACGAGACTGCTCCATTAGCTGTGAACTTGAGGACTTATAGAGTATATGCACAAAGATAACTCTTAGTTGAATAATTCGGGGAGCCTTAAAGGAATATTTCCATGGATTTTGTGATAAAGGACAAACATATTGGTGTAGAAACCACCTTTACATCTTAAATCACAAAATCAAATTTGCTTTTCACAATTGTGGATAGAATCATTAGAAGATACAAAAAAAAAAATCATTTTAATAAATGCAGTACGGGGTGCACCCTTTGCACCGCCATAAATCTTGCCTATGTTAAGTTGATGTTAAAGTGCCTTTCCAAAACGGCATTACATATTAATGCATATATGTATTGAAATAATGAAATCCCTTATTTAAAGCCCCTTGCTTCCATTGTCTTAACACATGTAACTCATGTCATAACACATGTAACTCATGTCATAACACATGTAACTCATGGCATAACACATGTAACTCATGTCATAACACATGTAACCCATGTCATAACACATGTAACTCATGTCGTAACTCATGTCATAACTCATGTAACTCATGTCATAACACATGTAACTCATGTCATAACACATGTAACTCATGTCATAGCACATGTAACTCATGTCATAACACATGTAGCTCATGTCGCAACACATAGAACCCATGTCATAACACATAACTCATATCATAACACATGTAACCCATGTCATAACACATGTAACTCATATCATAACATATGTAACTCATGTCATAAGACATGTAACTCATGGTGTAGCACATGTAACTCATATCATAACACATGTAACTCATGTCTTAACACATGTAACCCATGTCATAACACATGTAGCTCATGTCATAACACATGTAGCTCATGTCATAACACATGTAACTCATGTCTTAACACATGTAACCCATGTCATAACACATGTAGCTCATGTCATAACACATGTAGCTCATGTCGCAACACATGTAGCTCATGTCATAACACATGTAACCCATGTCATAACACATGTAACTCATATCATAACATATGTAACTCATGTCATAAGACATGTAGCTCATGTCATAGCACATGTAACTCATGTCATAACACATGTAACTCATGTCATAACACATGTAGCTCATGTCGCAACACATGTAGCTCATGTCATAACACATGTAACCCATGTCATAACACATGTAACTCATATCATAACATATGTAACTCATGTCATAAGACATGTAGCTCATGTCATAGCACATGTAACTCATGTCATAACACATGTAACTCATGTCATAACACATGTAACTCATGTCATAACACATGTAACTCATGTCATAACACATGTAGCTCATGTCATAACACATGTAGCTCATGTCGCAACACATAGAACCCATGTCATAACACAACTCATGTCATAACACATGAACTCTTGTCGTAACTCATGTCATGACACATGCAACTCATGTCATAACGCAGAACTCTTTTCATAGCACAAAAGTCTTGTCATAATACATAAAACTGACTTGTCATAATACATAGAACTCCTGTCATAACACAGCACTTGTCATAATACTTAGAACTGACATGTCATAACACATGGAACTCGTCATAGCACATATAACTCATGTCATAACACATATAACTCATGTCATAACACATAATGAACTCTTGTCGCAACTCATGTCATGACACATGCAACTCATGTCATAACACAGAACTCTTTTCATAATAGAAAACTCTTGTCATAATACATAGAACTGACATGTCATAACACACAGAACTCTTGTCATAACACATATAACTCTTGTCATAATGCATAGAACTGACATGTCATAACACATAAAACTCATATCATAACACCTAAAAATTATGTCATATCACATAGAACTCATGTCATTTTAACACATATAACTTATTAGTTATTTTTTTTTCTTTGTTCGTTCTCCAGGAATTAAAAGATGGCTTGAATTACGGGTTCTTCATCATGCCCTGCAACAACAGAGCAGGCAAATTTTTGGACGATGAGAGATATTTTAAAGATTATAACCTTGATGGCAAAACTTTGTTAGAGGTGAGTTGAAGATGAAGTCTTTTTCATGGGAGCACTCTTTAAATAGTCAAGCATGCTTTCCTTCTGACAGTTCTAATTATACTCAGCTTGAAAATGGTGCATTCAATTTGGCAAAGTTCTGGAAATTTTCTCTTGAAGCTATATCTTTTGTTTGGTGATCATCAGTACCTTACAGGCAGTTTTCCGCGACATGGGTTGGAGGAGGGGGTTGGAGGAGGGGGTAGGAGGAGGGGGTTGGAGGAGGGGTGGGAGGACGGGTGTGGGAGGAGGGGTGGTCACATTTGAAGATTCATATTCAGTTACCATGACAAATTCAAGCAAGGCAATATCCACTGAAAGCAGAAAACAACACATTTTACATCAAAAGTTATTTGAATTGTTTTGGCAAGAGACATGACCCCAAGATGATATGACCTACTTTGCAGCTGAGTAATTATCATGGTTTGTGGAATATTTTTTTCGCAGGTGATATACCTTGACTAGAAAGTCTCTTTCTCTGGTATATTTGCCATGACTAGCTCTAGTGGCATGTTTTTGTAAACGTTATATACGTACTAGAAAGCTTTTAAATATTCTAGCCATTCTTGTCATGGTTTGTGATATGTTTTTTTCTTTAGTTATGTAGGTTGAATAGAAACTTTTTTCCTTGATATATGTGCCATGACTAGAAACAGTTCAGTTCGTACTGTCGATCGGGGGACTTGATAAGTCCCCCATCGGGAGACTCAAGCATGCTCACTGAGCTTACAGTGATATATGGAAGCTGCCATTTTTATTGTGAAGTTTCAGTTATAGACGCTTATCAGTCGTTTTATGGAAGGTTTGTAACAAAGTTTGCTTTGTTCATGTTCAATTTCGCGAAAGTAAAACAACTTCGTTACTATCACGCAGTTATTGCTAAATAATTTTCATAAATCTTCAAATTATTTCTCATAATTTCAGAAAATCTTGTTCAAGCGCGACTGCCTAACGGTAACACCTAATAAGAATTCATCAGTTTTCTTTAAATTTCTCGAAAATCGCAAAGTGAATTTTGGTGGAAAGGTAAATCATATGCCATTATTTCAAATCGTGAAGAAAAATTTGAACCCTTCACAGTGGTTAAGCTCCTGTGCTCTAAATGTGTCTGATTCTTATGTTCTTCCTATACAAAATTTGAATTTGGATAGATGCATTGTGGGATACTTCTGTAAAGGATCCTTGGATTGGGAGAACAAAACTGTTCTCCTGATCAGGGGTACGAACCAAACTGAGAAAGTGGCTTTTTTTTCTTTCCGTAAACAATTATGTACAAAAGATTAACTAGACTGTTAAGTAGCCTCCTTCCATAGAGGTGGCACTGAACCATTAACATTGTAAAGGTTTTTTCCTTGTTACATTTAAGGTATCTTTGTCAAAGGGACTTTTTAGTACAATTGCCTGCAAGAAAAGCATTTGATTATTTTTAGGATGCCCCTACTTTGCAGTTGAGTACACTTGTTATATAATTAGGGTTGGGAGGATGTTTTGGTAATTTTAGGTATCTAGCCATACTGATATGGTAGGTAATAAACATTTTCATAATAACAAAAGACCATTGACACCGATATACTGTTGATACCGATATACTGTTGATACCGATATACCATTGGTACCAATATACCATTGATACCGATATACCGTTAAAACCGATATACCGTTGATACTGATATACTGTTAATACCGATATACCGTTGATACCGATATACTGTTGATACCTTACACCGTTGATACCAAAATATTTGATGTATAACATCTTCAACTTCAGCAAGATACATTTACACTACATGTTTTTACTTTTAATGTTTTAATTATGAACCACAGTGTGTTTGACATATATTTCTAATCTCCCAACACATCTCACATTAGTCACGAACCACAGCGTGTTTGACATATATTGCCAATCTCCTAACACATCTCACATTAGTCACGAAGCACAGCGTGTTTGACATATATTTCTAATCTCCCAACACATCTCACATTAGTCAGGAACCACAGCGTGTTTGACATATATTGCTAATCTCCCAACACATCTCACATTAGTCACGAACCACAGCGTCTTTCACATAAATTGCTAATATATTGCTAATTTCCCAACACATCTCACATTAGTCACGAAGCACAGCGTGTTTGACATATATTTCTAATCTCCCAACACATCTCACATTAGTCAGGAACCACAGCGTGTTTGACATATATTGCCAATCTCCCAACACATCTCACATTAGTCACGAACCACAGCGTCTTTCACATAAATTGCTAATATATTGCTAATTTCCCAACACATCTCACATTAGTCACGAACCACAGCGTGTTTGACATATATTGCTAATCTCCCAACACATCTTACATTAGTCACGAACCACAGCGTGTTTGACATATATTGCTAATCTCACAACACATCTCACATTAGTCACAAAGATGAACATCCTCTAAATCCATGTATAGCTGTGGAATATAACACCTCTTCTTTCACTCAACGAACAAAGCCTATGCTTGTAATCTTATCAAAAATGTACTATACAGTATGCGCATAATTCAATGTGGGACGGTCATATGAAGCCGGTCATTTGCATACCGATATTGAGGTATTTTTCAGCATGTATACCAATTTTGGACTAAGACCAATACCTCACATCACTACTTGTAATTAGCATGCTTTGTGGAATGTGTTTTTTTTTACTTCATTGAAGTAATTTGACTAAACTCTTATTCCTCAGAGGCATTGTAACACTGAACCATTTATCATTTAGGTTTTTTTCCTTGAAACAGGTGTGGTAGAGTGCACAACATCACTGTGAAAGCAGTTTCATGCAATTTCCACCCACGATTCTTAAGATACAGTAGTAAGAATTCCAAGCTGCTTTGTGTGACTATTGTCTTGAGGGTGTTTTGTGTCGAATGTAATGAATCTTGACAACTAATGACTTAATGCAGCCTCGTAATCACAATATGTTAACTGTTTGTTAGTGGAATAAATGGCCACTGGGTAGAATTTTGAATTTTAAACATAATGTAGAACTAATTTTGCTGGGGCACGTGATTTGTGAATTTTGGTGTCCTCAATGCTTGCAAGGTGAATGTGCACTCACTGGACAAGAAGTAATTGCTTCTAAGTTGCTTGGTGGGGACAGGAAAGGGGGGGGGGGGGGAAATAGTACCTTATATTGTATGAAATTTTGGTGCTCTAACAGTCCGGGAGCATACCTATTAATGGGAACATAAATATTCCTAAAAATGGGAACATTTTGCTACATGGAAGCTGCCATTTTGTGATATTTTCCATGATCCTTTGCTTTTCTAACGTTAAAGCCTTTTGCAATGTTACATATTTCAAATTTGAAATACGTCTGGAAAAAAATATCTTTGCTAGGGGTAACTTAAAACTCATAAAAATACCTTCATTACTGTCTGTCATGGCTACAACTTTTTCAATCCCATTTGATATGTTTACCACACCCTTTTCGAAATATTAGAAAAAATAGAAAATAGAGCTAGACTTTTAGGCGCGAAACAGCCATTTTGGAAATTCAAATATTTTTCAACACAATGACTTTTAATATTTCAAGTACATGAATCAGAAACTATGACATTTAAATCACAACATCTAAACAATATGGCTGCATGACTTTAATATTCTCGAATGTTATAAATGTTCCCATTAATAGGCATGCTTCCGGACTGGACTGTCTATCTCCCTAAGAAAATTATGTGAAAACAGATGATGATTGAGTTGGTAATATTATATTAATTAAAACATTATTAAAAAAATATATTAACTATACCTCTCTGTGGTCTAGCAGTCACAGCATCAGCTTGGCAAGGAAGAGGTCCCGCGTTTTAGAGGATTTGGGTGGATCTTCATTCCTCAACTGGTGCTCCACAACTGGTGCCTCACAACTGGTGCCTCACAACTGGTGCCTCACAACTGGTGCCTCACAACTGGTGCCTCACAACTGGTGCCTCACAACTGGTGCCTCACAACTGGTGCCTCACAACTGGTGCCTCACAACTGGTGCCTCACAACTGGTGCCTCACAACTGGTGCCTCACAACTGGTGCACCACAACTGGTGCACCACAACTGGTGCACCACAACTGGTGCTCCACAACTGGTGCTCCACAACTGGTGCCTCACAATTGGTGCCTCACAACTGGTGCCTCACAACTGGTGCCTTACAACTGGTGCTTCACAACTGGTGCCTTACAACTGGTGCTTCACAACTGGTTTAACAAACTGCCAATCATGAACATCTCTATAAAACCATTGAGAAAGGGAATTGAAATACCTAAATTGTCTCTTTAGTACTTTTTAGGTCAAAAACTACACTTAATAACCCTGTTTTCCATGAGTTCTATTCAGATGTGTGGTAGTGTTAAGTTTTGGTCGTAAATAATTTTGTTTACTATTCAACATTTTTTTCCCATTTATTTGGCAACTTGCTGTTGACATGCGTCTTTGATATACTGATGGATAAAAAGATAATCAAATTTTCTTCTTTTTTCCCCTCTTCAACAGTTCAAATTTAAAAGGAGAATATACCGTCAGCTAAACCTGGATTTTGCAATAGTCAGAAAATATAACGTAAAAGCCAACCTTAAGCTTCTATTAGAATATGTTCGCAATAGAGATGCTGCCAAAGTTGAGAAACTCTTGTACGAGAAATTTGTGGATGCAAACTTTATCGCAGAGTCGGCAAATGGAGGTAAGTCAATTCAACCTGTATTCGTACTGGAATTTGTCATTCATTGGGTCATCAAGAATAACCTGTTTCCCCATGTGAGTTATTCTACTTAAAAGGAAATATTGCCCTGGATTATCATTTTCATAGAAGACTAAAAGAAACGAATTGGTGAGAGAAAATCTTATATTGTCTAAGAGTTAACAAATTTAAAAATTTCATAGGTGTGTTGACTTGCAGCGTAAAAACAGTGGTCATACATGCAGATCTAAGATCATTCTTTATTTTTTTGTGTAAAATTCAAAATGAATTAATTCAATCAAATTTGTTAAAGAAAGGTACGGCTGCTTGAGTCTAATTAATTTAATTTGATTCTGAATTTTTTGACATTGTTGAGAAGTCTGGTCACCCCCTTTGCCTGATGAACAATAAGGTACATGAGCAGAGGGACAAATCACGTACATTTAACCCTTACTCTACCACCACCTTTTAAAAAAAAAAAATCGGGACTTTACCAAAGTCCTACAGGAGTACTCTTGGTATCATTTTAAAGCACTTTTAATGTAACTTTTTTATAGGGGACATATTACAGAATTTTGAGGAAAAGTGGCTTGAAAATGGGTAAAACTTAAAAATTGACAAAAAAAATTTTCTTTTCTTTTAAATCTTACAATAACTTCAAGATCACATTTTTGCTTAAAATCAAACACGCAAGTTCTAAAACATGATATTATTGATTTCTGGTCTAATTTTGATAATCCCTACCTGCAATCTTTTGTTTTGAAGATATTTTGTGAATTTCTGCCATTTTGGATCCATTTTTTCTTCAAAAAAACTGTGTACCATAACCGCACACCGCACATGCTTTATTGAACCGCCATTCAGAAGTGCTTGCAATTTCCTTTCATTTTATATATAATTAAAGGCATACCCTCTCTATTTGGACCTTTTCCTGTAATAAATAAATTTCACCACAGCATTTTCAATGATCATTTGGTGTAGTGGATATGAACGTGGCCAGCACACAAGTGCACCAGGTTTGAGTCTCAACAGTGACTTCTGCATTATAATTTTGCTGCTGCAGTTTTCAGGGGTCATTTGACTAAATTCATTTTTGGTGTTTTTTTATCTTTTCTTTCTTTCTAAAAATTCTAGATTGGCATCATTAGAAAGGAAATTTTGTAAAGAATCTAAATATGTAATACATCTGTTTTCAATATTGACAAGAAGTTATTCTTGTGCAAAGATTAATTGACCATTTGTTGACCAAATTCATCCCCAAATTGCTTAATTTGCATACTTTTGTCCATCATTTCCTAATTTGGCTTTCATTACTCAAAATATAAATATCATAGCTTCCATTCCGACCAAACTTGTAATGATGGAAAGTTGTCAAAAATGCATTTATAAAATAAAAAAAACGAAAATTGGGCTTGCATTTTTCAAATCCCTGGTAGAGTAATGGTTAAGGTGCATGTTGTACCCAATCTCAATAATTAAGCAAAACCTGCTTTCAATGTTTTAGAAAAAAACAAATAATTTTCAAATAAATACATAGACATAGTCCTCTCTGACATAAATGAAAGTAAAAATTCACTGGGATTTTTCTTGAAATATAGCCTAAGTTTTTATAATAGAGAAGAGTTTCCTAAAATAGCATGAAAAGTTGCTATCAGACTAGGGGTGGGGTGAATTAGTGTGATTACCTTACTAAACATTCATCATGCTTCCTTCTACAACCATATTTAGACCTCTCCCCCCTCCCCCCCCCCTTCCCTCCCCTCTGCTTTCACCCCTTTTTTCACCCATGCACTTCCTCTCTCAATCCCAGCTTTCTGGCTTTAAGTTCGCTTGTTTCTCTGTCTCTCTCTATTTTATTTTATTTTCCTACCTCTGGAATGATCTAACCTCTCAAGCACAATTTTTTCCTTGCTGTCGTGGTGCTGTTAAGCCCTCATCAAACAAACAAACTAAACGTTTAATTGCCAAAATTTGCGAGCGTTTAGGGATTAATCACAACCAAGCTTGAAATCAGTACAAAAAATTAAAAAATTCATGGAACTGGTCCAGTTCCCACACTAACATAACATGTATTTTCGGACCACAAATAGGCCAAGAATCTCACCAAATCCAAATACCTTGTCTTAAATTTACTTGTTAGGCTGGTAAAACTACCTGAAAATAAAGATCGGTTGATAAAACTACCTGGAAATAAAGATCCTTGCTTTATTTGATGACATTCAATAAGGTGTAGCAAAAAGATATTCACAAGAAATGTTGCCGATTTCTGGCAGCCTGAAGTTCCACCTGGTCTTTCACAAAATAATTTATGGACAGACCGTACAGCATTGGCTAAGGCCTGTAAAATCAGTTTTTAGTCCTTAAACTTAATGTGTGGCAACAATTTCAATTGAAATTAGTTGTGGCCATGATTGCAGCAGAAGATATAAACGATCGATGATAAAGGAAATGAAGGATTTTGCTTGATTTTTAATGTTTTCATGCATTTAAGTACAGAGAGGTTTGTTTTCAGTATATAGCTCAAACCTTTTAGGTGATTCTTTGAAGTTTTTACATTGGTTTTTCAATGTTGCTAACTGTCACTGTACACTAGGCCACCCATACAGTATTTTCACGATTATTTGCTTCAAAGTTTTACTAAACATTTTTTAAGAGTTGCGAGCGATCGTTAACAGCACTAGGGTGAATTGTAAAACATTGTTTCATTGCAACAAATATGTATTACCTCAAGACACCCTGAAAAATTGTTTGCTTAAAAATAATTTTCCTGCATGTATCTGGGGTGGCTGATACATTTTGTTTGAAAATGATTGGAAAATCAGTAAATTGTAATTCAATCAATCAAAACACAACTTACAAATCAAAATCTAAGTCCACTTCAAATCTGATGAGTGGCATTTAAGACAAGAATCAAAAAAAAGAAGCTGGTATGAATTTTGTTAGACCATTCGATCTTTATTTTTCTAGCAGGTTTTACTAATAAAAAAAGATGATAGATTTTATGATCTATATCAACTTTGTGGGAGAATGTGTTGCTGTGATGTCATCATGAGCTTTTTCTGATTCGTTTATTGGCATTTTTTGTGAACCCTAAAATTTGAATATCTCCTGGTAGGAATAATATATCAACATGATTTGTGTACTAAATTGTTTGTAAAAATGTTATGAAAGGTTATACAAAAAACATGGGAATATTTCTTTAAAAACCAGTGTTCAGGTATACAGGAGATATTTTAGTCAAAATGAATGGACTTGCCTTTATTTATATTTATGCAGAAATTAGCATTATTTTGGGAAGGACCTTATCGGAAAATATTTTAATTTTTTCAAATTTGGACCAAATCATATCACCTTTTGGTGAATTTGCATCTTTTTGGAAACAATTCTACCACAAATTTGGAAAGACTCATCACAATTGGAGCCATTCTTATTATTCTGGAAACAAATCTGTTAGAATATTACAGGTTTTCACACACATGAATACTTGCACATCTGATTACAATGCAATTAATTTCTAAACCTGTTACTGATTCTTATGGTTATAAAGCTATGTATAAGCATAACAAAATAGTGTGTATCATAAAGATTTTTATGAAGCTTTTTTGTGACACATATCATGTTAGCTTTTAGTCATCCTTGTTTCCCACTATTTAGCGTTGAAAGCTACAGTTTCACTTTTGCCATGGTTACATAAAATTCATTGTAATAAAAGGAAATAATTTTACTTCCCAGACCACCATACACACACCCTTACAAAAAAACTAGGTTGCAGCAAGCTTGCAATACGCTGACAATTTTTAGTTTGCACAAACTTGCTGCAAGCTTGCAGCAAGCTAGTATTTGGGACAAATGTAAACTTGTTAGCTTGCGCAAGCTAGCAAAAACCTTTCCACAAGCTTGCAAAAACTTTCTGCAAGCTTGCACAAGTTAACAAATATTTTGCTTGTGCAAGCTAATCTTAGATTGCACAAGCTTGCATTTGTTCCAAATAATAGCTTGCTGCAATGCGAAGCTTGCAGCAAGGTTGCAGCAAGTTTGCACAAGCTAAAAATGTTACCTTTCCTCAAGCTTGCTGCAGGCTACTTTTTTTCTGCAAGAGATCATATGCATATTTCATATGACTGCTTCAATGAAAAGATTTCTGAATCCTAAATAGGTTGAGTTAGAAAAAAACCTTCTAGAGGACATGAACTCCATGAAAGTGTGAGTGAAAACAGGAAGAAAAGTTGGTGTACAATACAAGTATTAATAAGAGTTCAATATAAAGACTTGAATAAATATTTCTAGTCAACATTTTGTTCTGTTTTTTGTGATTATTTCAGAAGGAAAAAACTTATTACTCATGTTACTTAAACTAGTAAGAATTTGAATCGTGACAAATTTGTGTCTGTTCAGTATTATGACAAAGATTATACAAGTGATACCTTGTCAAGATTAATCATCAGTATTCTTGTTTACATTAAGGTGTAATTGCTCTGCTCTTCAAATTTCCTTTATTCTAGAATTATATCTTGAAGAAGAGGCCTTTTTAAGCAAACATACTTTGAGAAATTTAGCTTTTTAAAATCATGTATAAACAGTTCTTCATGCTTCAGTAGATAGTGGAGAGGTTCAGGCTTTTTTATTCTGCTTGAAATCTAAACATTCTGTTGGAGTTAGATTGGGTTGTTTAGATCATTTCACGTTGTGGTTGTGCTTCCAAGGAGCTAGAGTTGTGCTTCGAAGGAGCTAGAGGTAATTTAGGATGATTTTGAAATTGGTTTTCAGGGGTTTTTTTTGAACGATTATTTGCAATTTGTTGCACATTTGTGGGTTATTTTTATCTTAAAACATTCAGTGAAACATTTTGTCAGTGTTGATATTTTGGGGGAATAAATTTGTTTATGCTATATTTGTGACCAAAGAATGGGCAAACAAAAGTGCAATTTTTCACGTTTTCACTCATTTTCTCAGCACAACAAGAATTAAATATGTATTACACACTACATAAGAACTGTGCATTAGGCCTAAAAAAACCAGTGAAAGTTTGCCCTTTCTTGTAAAAAATTATAATTGAGGGGCAGGCGGAAAAAAAGGTAAGGTCTTCATCAACAAGCAAACAGTTAATAACAATCGCTGGACACAAGAACACCACTTTTTCTGGTTTTTAAAGACTGTTATCACACTGATCTTTCTTCTTTGATTGAAATCCAATCAAAGTCTGGCCGCACCTTGAAAAGTTTAGAGCAGCGTGGGAGAAAGAGCAACCACGTGATTGAACAAATTGTATCAGGTGGCTGGTGTTTTCCAAAACGGTTTCCTACACATTGGGTATTAATAAGTAATATGGAACACAAAAGTAGTGGCTGTGCCATTTTGTAGAAGTTTGCATGAATTTTAAGAAAGTAAAAACTTTTTTTTTTTATGCCGCCTCTATTTTTTGCCGAGTTGGGGGCGACAGAGGAGGGAAAACAAACAACTGTTTTTAAGCCCTCTTTTATTTTTATGATTAACAGGCCCCTAGCTTGATTTAAATAGGGGCAGGGTGCTAGGCTTGTTGAGAGGCACATTAATGCAGGCGTGAAGCACTGCGTCTTTTTGACATGCAGTCCAGGGGGCCCTTTAAAAACAGGGCAATTGCTTATTATGCTATCATTCTGTGTTAAAAAAACAAAAACAAATTATAAACAAAAAAATATGTATATATGGGCAGACCCCAGGGGGCAGGGCGGACCGCTAGGGTTTTTTGACTAATTTCCAAAAGACTTCTTTAATCACAATGTAATTACTTCCCTCTGAGATTGGTCAATTCCCCTATTTACCAGGTTGAAATAGGTTACAAGGTTTTTTAGACATGCATATTGCACATTTGCTAGCCCACTATAATACCATATCCTTTTTAAAAACTCCTTGCCATTGATTTTCAAATAATTGACGTCAACGTAGCACCTCTGTAATATGACGCTCATCATGGACCTGTACATTTTTTCATTCATATATTCCAAGAAATAACATTAGCCCTTCTATGACATTATTCAGCTCCATCCACAGCTGCATTTAGCCCTTCTATGACATCATTCAGTTCCATCCACAGCTGTATTTAGCCCTTCTATGACATCATTCAGTTCCATCCACAGCTGTATTTAGCCCTTCTATGACATCATTCAGTTCCATCCACAGCTGCATTTAGCCCTTCTATGACATCATTCAGTTCCATCCACAGCTGTATTTAGCCCTTCTATGACATTATTCAGTTCCATCCACAGCTGTATTTAGCCCTTATATGACATCATTCAGTTCCATCCACAGCTGTATTTAGCCCTTCTATGACATCATTCAGTTCCATCCACAGCTGTATTTAGCCCTTCTATGACATCATTCAGTTCCATCCACAGCTGTATTTAGCCCTTCTATGACATCATTCAGTTCCATCCACAGCTGCATTTAGCCCTTCTATGACATCATTCAGTTCCATCCACAGCTGTATTTAGCCCTTCTATGACATTATTCAGTTCCATCCACAGCTGTATTTAGCCCTTCTATGACATCATTCAGTTCCATCCACAGCTGCATTTAGCCCTTCTATGACATCATTCAGTTCCATCCACAGCTGCATTTAGCCCTTCTATGACATCATTCAGTTCCATCCACAGCTGTATTTAGCCCTTCTATGACATTATTCAGTTCCATCCACAGCTGCATTTAGCCCTTATATGACATCATTCAGTTCCATCCACAGCTGTATTTAGCCCTTCTATGACATCATTCAGTTCCATCCACAGCTGCATTCAGCCCTTATATGACATCATTCAGTTCCATCCACAGCTGTATTCAGCCCTTCTATGACATCATTCAGTTCCATCCACAGCTGCATTTAGCCCTTCTATGACATCATTCAGTTCCATCCACAGCTGCATTCAGCCCTTATATGACATCATTCAGTTCCATCCACAGCTGTATTTAGCCCTTCTATGACATCATTCAGTTCCATCCACAGCTGTATTTAGCCCTTCTATGACATCATTCAGTTCCATCCACAGCTGTATTTAGCCCTTCTATGACATCATTCAGTTCCATCCACAGCTGCATTTAGCCCTTCTATGACATCATTCAGTTCCATCCACAGCTGTATTTAGCCCTTCTATGACATCATTCAGTTCCATCCACAGCTGCATTTAGCCCTTCTATGACATCATTCAGTTCCATCCACAGCTGTATTTAGCCCTTCTATGACATCATTCAGTTCCATCCACAGCTGTATTTAGCCCTTCTATGACATCATTCAGTTCCATCCACAGCTGCATTTAGCCCTTCTATGACATCATTCAGTTCCATCCACAGCTGCATTTAGCCCTTCTATGACATCATTCAGTTCCATCCACAGCTGTATTTAGCCCTTCTATGACATCATTCAGCTCCATCCACAGCTGTATTTAGCCCTTCTATGACATCATTCAGTTCCATCCACAGCTGCATTTAGCCCTTCTATGACATCATTCAGTTCCATCCACAGCTGTACTTTCAATTAAAAATTGCAATATTTAGTGTGCAGATGTGCTGGTTCTATACTCCCTGTTACATGAAATAAATTTTCTAGAGTTCATAATATAGCCTTAATATCCACCATATGTTTCTTGTATTCATATAAGCTAGAATTTGTATCGTTATAAATTCTTTTAAGGAAGTAAATTTTGCTGTTGTTTTATCGTTTGTTGAGAGAGGCCACCAAAGGAATATTTATTTCAAGTGCTGTAACTGTCAGAAGTAAAACCTTTTTATTCAGATCACATATACAGTACTGTAGATAAATAAAGCCAAATATAAGTTGTTTTGGTAAAGTGCTGACGTATTTTCCCAAAAACTCATTTGCTACTGAGTATGATGGAAAGCCAGTGGCGATTGAACATAAATAAATTGGAGGGTACATGTCAGCTGGTAGGTATGGTTAAACTTGACCAAAGAATAAGTGGCGGAAAGTCATGTCATTTTTTACATCA
Source organism: Chiridota heheva (assembly GCA_020152595.1). NCBI lineage: Eukaryota > Metazoa > Echinodermata > Holothuroidea > Apodida > Chiridotidae > Chiridota > Chiridota heheva. The sequence continues at coordinate 164,125 of JAIGNY010004169.1, read as the reverse complement.
GTGAAGTTTGACTTTTTTAGCATTTCGGACTATTTGGAAAAATAAAAGAAATATTTTGAGATATTCTTAAAGGTCTGCGGACATATGGGTACATGGGTGGTGATCCCAGTAGTAGGGTGGGGGGGAGGGGGACAGGCCCCCAATAATTTTGTTGGGGGACAAAAATCATTATGTTCTCCCCTAAAAAAGGAAGCCTTATATAAAGCTTCTATGGCTGGTTACACCACTGTCTGGGCTCATCTCCCCTCCCCTAAATGTTGAAAAGAAATTGCTGCCACTGTATGGCTACAACATTAATAGGGCTGTTACGATTTATTGATTATCGTGATACTGAGATATTGCTTTTTTGTTTTTTTCCATGATATCAAAATTACCCTGACCGACATAACGTGATATGCCATTTTAACTGCATAAAAGCAAAACCATTTCAAATAATTGAGATTTTGACCAAATATTTGCAGCAAATCTGATTCTTTTATGCTTCCTTTCCTTAGCTCTTTGGTTTATGAAATTAATGAGATGTGCATGCTGAAAACCTGAGAAGTTTTCCAAAACTAATAATCATAAGATAGATATGGTGATATATTACGATATGGTAATATATCGCGATATGTTGATATATCGCTATATTTTTGTCCATAATGATCAATATTTGTTTTACCCATATCGTGACAGCCCTAAACATTTTTTTCATATTTTATTTATTCAAATCCCATGAAAGTATTTCAAACTTGAAATCAAAATCATTTGAAAATTGACGCTTTTTGATTTGTTAGGTATTAATATGCAAATTTTAATTCGTATTTGTGATGGCTGTGAATGCTGGATAATTACCAGTGAAATCAAGAAAAGATTAGAGGCAACAGAAATGTGGTTCATAAGGAGGATGTTGAAAATATGTTGAACAGAAAATAAAACAAATGATGGTGTCCTGATAGCTCTAGGCATAGACAGGTTTCTACTCAATGCCATCAGAAGGAGACAGATGGAATTTTTTTTAGCATGTTTATCGGGAGGGTGGGTTGGAACAGCTTGCAGTATGTGGGAAAATTGAATGCAAAAGAAGCAGAGGAAGGCAGCATGTTAAACATGTCCAAAGCTTAAACAACTGGGCAACCAACAACAAAAGTGACAACCTAAGTGACTCGGCACAAGAGAGGGAGGGAGGGTAACCTTGATATTTTGACATGTATAGTAGATCCAAAAGTTATAGATTATTCGTTATACCTCTATCATCAGATCATAGCAGGAATAGACCTTCACATCATTTCCCCTATCATCAGATCATAGCAGGAATAGACCTTCACATCATTTTGAGTGATTAAAATTCAGGACAGATATTGAAGAATTACATAATGACTGTTAGCTGTTAATGCCCATATCGCACAGACCAATAGCTTGATTTAAAAAGGGGCAGGGTGCTAGATTCGTTGAGGGGCACATTAATGCAGGCGAGAGTTCAAGGGCCCCCTTAAGGCTCAAGTCCCTGGTGCAGCTCTGAGATTTTAGCTATAATCATACTATCAGAATGAAACTTTTCTTAACTGATAAGGACCATTCATGAGCCAAACAGGACAATTGCTTACTTAGTATAATATCATGTTGTGTCTGTATCTATGCTGGGTATTTCATTTATGAGGTTAATTAAGATTATTTAGTTTCTAAATAATTTTTTAAATCTTAAAAAAATAAATTGTGTTTTTTTTTTTTGATGAGGGGCAGGGCGGACCAAAAGGGGGTAGGGCAGGGCAGGCCGCCCCTCTGAAACAGCAAAGCTAAGGGTCTGTCACAACCTCTTTTCACCTCAGACATAATATAATCTCTTTGACCATGCTAGTGTGGTGCTATTAAACTTCGCCAAGCAAAGAAACATACATCACAAATGTATTTATATCTTGGAAATGCTTCAAACTTTACATTTTTTATACAAGTTTGGGGATTATTATAAGCAATGTGTTGCAATCTAGGTAATTCTATACATGTATATCTGTGGTTATAATTGTTGCCACAAAATATGACTTGACATGTTCTAAATTTCTTCATTGTAGACTTAGCTTAGGAGATAGCCATGAGCATCAGACAGATATGTCATATCATTGGTTAATAATACCGCAAAAGTATTAAACATTGTTCAAAGTCAATCCCAATAAAAAAACATAAAGTAAGTAAACAAATATACTCTGGTCTATTGACTTCTTAATTGAGCATAACATTGTGAGTGGAACAGTTTTATCATTTTGAAAATCACATATATATATAGATTTCAAGTTGTGGCAGCTAAGCTGATCAGCTTGTAGGAATCTTGCAAATATTCACTGTGTGCTTTGTGGTATGTTATATAGGCCGTCATGCTATGGTGATTATCACGATATCACTATATTGGGTTTTTTCCATAATATCAAAAATATCGCGACCGACGTATCGTGATATGTCATTTTCACTTGGAAAAGTGTGTGACAGAATCAGAATTTCTGAGACATTTTAAATGAATGAGATTTCATTAGAGTATTTGCAGCAAATTTGATTCTGTATGCTTCCCTCATATTTTATGGAAAAATTTAGATAGGTATACATTCGCCTTCCTACCTCTGGAATGATCTAACCTCTCAGGCACAATTTGACCTTTGCTGTTGTGGTGCTGTTAATCCCTCATCAAACAAAGAAACAAACATGCTGAACACTCCATCAGTTTTCAAAAAATTATGTTAATGATCGTAAGATATTATCGCGATATGGTGATATATTGTGACAGCCCTAGTTTGTTTTATATTATTATCTATGATATTATTACTTTATTTTAAATTATTTCTTTTGTTTATCATTACTATTTCTGTTTCCTTTAACAGACACTCCACTGACACTAGCAGCATCTATGAATAAAACAGAGGAGGTATTAAAAGCATTGGTGAATAACGGGTGCCATGTTGACTTCAGGAATAAACATGGGCTCACGGCGGTGCATAGAGCTGTCATGAATGGTAATGCTGCTGTCACGGAGGTAAGGATATGAACGATTAGCAGAAATTTGTTTTAAACGTCCAACATATACATTGATACCTGCACAGGCATTTGATTTAAAGGTCTGTGGACAGATACAAAAATATTTTGTTATTTCCTATTACAAGGAGTACAATTATGAGTAAGCTTTAAATTTAGAAAAAGCTTATTTAGTTTTGAAGTAAGCTAAATCCATCTGAGCCATTAGGCTCATTGGACCAGTGCTTATCCCTGGTTACCATGGCTCAAGCGGATGAGAGTCCATGACTCCTTCTTCACAGGACGCCAGTCCATTGTAGATTAACTCCCCAGCAGTGCTGCTACTCATTTTACAGCTGAGTGGACTGAAGCAAGTAGAGTGTCTTGCTCAAGGACACAATGCAGCGCTCATGACGGGAATCAAACTCAGTACCTCTCGAATACGAGCATGACTCCTTGACCACTGAGCCACTGCACCTCTAGCTTTTAAGTAAAGATCATCAAAAACTTATACAAAAATTTGCAATGCATAAACAGGTACAGACAGTTTTGATTCTTTTATACTGCTTTCCTTAATTTCAATCTTTGGAAATGATGAGGATGGGTTGTGTTGATTGAGAATATGTGATAAGCTAGCTCTCCTTGATAAAAAGAAAAAATGGTAGATAATTAAGAAAAACAGAAAAATCACAGGTCTGCCCATTCATCATGCATCACAAAATTGCCCCATTCCTCATGCATCACAAAATTGCCCCATTCCTCATGCATCACAAAATTGCCCCATTCCTCATGCATCACAAAATTGCCCCATTCATCATGCATCACAAAATTGCCCCATTCATCATGCATCACAAAATTGCCCCATTCATCATGCATCACAAAATTGCCCCATTCATCATGCATCACAAAATTGCCCCATTCATCATGCATCACAAAATTGCCCCATTCATCATGCATCACAAAATTGCATATGAAGAACTGAAAATTTCAAAATACTGTTAAAATTTGTATTGACAATCTTGAAGCAATTTGATAAGCAAATTGTTGCTATGTTACTGGATTTTCAGGCAATTAGGCTTTTGTTGCCTGTGTAAGCCTGTAAGTTTTAGATTGAATTCTTTAGACATGTCACGTAACTCCCATCCTGAAAGATTTGCACTGGCTTCCAGTTTCTCATCGCATCATGTACAAAATATTACTTATTGGTTACAAATCGATAAATGGTTATGCCCCAGTTTATGTATTTAACTTACTGAAATTATATGTTTCCCTTCGTAATCTTCGTTTTTGGTGATAAACTCTTTTATGTGAACCAAAATCCTACCATACATGGGTTGACAGATCATTTGCTGTTGCAGCTCTGCCTCTTTGGAATCGATTACCACTCCATATCAGGTTGTCTTGTTTTGTTGACTTATTCAAAAAGAATCTAAAAACCCATCTGATGTGTGATGCCTATGCAAATATGTAGTTAATTTAAGTCACTGTTCATTTCTTTTATTGTTCATGTACACTTATCTGTAATTATATTGTTATATGTACGGCCTCTTGAGCATCCATCCATTAGGATGGATATGTGCGCGTTATCAATTTTATTTATTATTATTAATATTATTATTACTATTATTATTATTATTATTATTATAATTATAATTATTATTATCATTACTATTACTAACTACTAACTACTACTACTACTACTACTACTACTACTACTACTACTACTACTACTACTACTATTAATATTATTTTTTTTAATTATATATTTTTTCCCGTGTGACACAACATGTTATTCCTACTCTCGAAATAGTTTCCTCACCTTGACGTCATCTTGTTCGTAGAATTATGATTCAGATAGCTTTGTGTTTATTTCAGAGGCTCAGGTGGACGATTAACCTGAAAGGAGGAAAGATTACTTTCTGAGATCTTCAAACAAATGTATAAATCTTTATTATTCACTAAGCATTGTTCAATAGACTTGTATGGGCAACAGTAGGTTAATTGCTTCAAATATCTTAAATCATGAAAAAAGGAAGACACAATCAAGAAAACTTCCTAATAAACGTGAAAGCCTGAACTTTTTTAAGATTTGTGAATGTTTTCTGTCTTTGCACATACATTTGTGAAATTTGGCTGGGCAAACGATTTTAATTTCTTATAAAAAAATATGTTCAACTTTGCTAAACTTTGTCAAAAAAGAGAAGTTTATGCTGACCAAAAGCCTTAGGACTTTATACCTATAACAGCAATCGAGCTGGAACTGTAAAAGACATTTTTATCATTGACAGTTCATCACACATTTTACATTTGTTGAAAATATTTATTTTAAGAAATAAAAAAAATGTTATTTTTAGAATTTAGATCTTGCTCTCTTATTATATGCCCTCTTATGCAAGTTAGATATGTCAGACCGCAACAAGTGTAACTGGTGACCACCCTCCTGTCAGACCGTAACAAGTGTAATTGGTTGACCACCCTCCTGTCAGACCACAACAAGTGTTACTGGTTGACCACCCTCCTGTCTGACCTCAACAAGTGTAACTGGTGACCACCCTCCTATCAGACCGTAACAAGTGTAATTGGTTGACCACCCTCCTGTCGGACTGCAACAAGTGTAACTGGCCGACCACCCTCCTGTCAGACTGCAACAAGTGTAACTGGCTGACCACTCCTGTCAGACCACAACAAGTGTAACTGGTCGACCACCCTCCTGTCAGACCACAACAAGTGTAACTGGCCGACCACCCTCCTGTCAGACCACAAGTGTAACTGGCCGACCACCCTCCTGTCAGACCGCAACAAGTGTAACTGGTTGACCACCCTCCTGTCAGACCACAACAAGTGTAACTGGCTGACCACCCTCCTGTCAGACCACAACAAGTGTAACTGGCCGACCACCCTCCTGTCAGACCACAACAAGTGTAACTGGCCGACCACCCTCCTGTCAGACCACAACAAGTGTAACTGGTTGACCACCCTCCTGTCAGACCACAACAAGTGTAACTGGCTGACCACCCTCCTGTCAGACCACAACAAGTGTAACTGGTTGACCACCCTCCTGTCAGACCACAACAAGTGTAACTGGCCGACCACCCTCCTGTCAGACCACAACAAGTGTAACTGGCCGACCACCCTCCTGTCAGACCGCAACAAGTGTAACTGGCTGACCACCCTCCTGTCGGACCGCAACAAGTATAACTGGCCGACCACCCTCCTGTCAGACCACAAGTGTTACTGGCCGAGCACCCTCCTGTCAGACCGCAACAAGTGTAACTGGCTGACCACCCTCCTGTCGGACCACAACAAGTATAACTGGCCGACCACCCTCCTGTCGGACCACAAGTGTAACTGGCCGAACACCCTCCTGTCAGACCGCAACAAGTGTAACTGGCTGACCACCCTCCTGTCAGACCACAACAAGTGTAACTGGCCGACCACCCTCCTGTCAGATCGCAACAAGTGTAACTGGCTGACCATCCTCCTGTCAAACCACAACAAGTGTAACTGGCCGACCACCCTCCTGTTAGACCACAACAAGTGTAACTGGCCGACCACCCTTCTTGTCTAACCTTGAAAATAGATTGTCACTCCTTAACCCTTACTGTACAACACAGCGATATTATCTTCCGTTGTTCAACACACCATAACATTCTAGCCTGCCTTCAGAAGTAAATGTATTTTTGTTACATATCATGTAAACAATTGATCTGTTTATCATTCCCTTCAAGAACATCTTTCCATTTTGATGAAACCCTACTTTTGTTATTCCAAAAGCTGATTGAAATTCATCTTATTATTTTAACTCCCAACCTCCATTAGATCCAATAGGATATAAATAGCATTTGATGATTTAAAGGACTAGTTCAGGGGTCAAACAATGTCTATTTTATATGAAAGAGAACTTCAAAATAAACAAAATAGTGAAGAAAGCATTCCAAAATCTTATTCCGTTAAGGAGTATTTAGGGTTGGTACCATTTGTATAAAAACAACCAAAATTAGACTAGTTGTGATGTCATAGCCTCAGATTCCTCCAAGTCTTTATGTATTTTATTATATTTTTCCATGCGATTTTGTGGCTTAAAGACCACGGAATATGTTAAAAAAGTAGTAAAACAATCTAGGATGGGTATTTATGATATACCACTGAAAGAAAGTTTGAAGAAAATTAATTTAAATAGTAAAAGAAAAAAAAAAACACTTTCTCTAAAGTGCATAAAGACTTTGAGGAAACTAAGGGTGTGACATCACAACTAGTCTGATTTCAGTGGTACCTACTGAAATGATAACAAACCTAAAATTTGAATATCTCCTTAACGGAATAAGATTTTTAAATGCTTTCTTTACCATTTTGTTTCTTGTTAAGTCCTCTTTCATTTAAGATGAACTTGCTTGACCCCTGAACTAATCCTTTAAATTTCAAATTTGGTGTATATTTGTAAGGCCTATATTTTGCTAAGTTCAAGAGGTTTAAAACACCTAAAAATTTTGTTTGTAACTTGGATGAACCCATTGTCAGTCACATTTTTATTTAAACTGTTAGCAGATTGTAGAAAAATACATAAATCTTGTTAGAATGCTCCACTTTATAGGGAAAAAATGGATGGATTCTGTTAAGTTTGGCAACATGAAGGGAATTGAAAGATACTGTGATTGCCATGTTTAAAACTGGACCCACCATGGCCCCATGCCTGAAAGTAATAGTTATCCAAGCATTGGTGGCAAGTGTTTAGATAAGTAAAGTAAAGTATAAAAACCTTCATATGAACGCCCACCTTTATTATAAGAGGGCCCACTATTATCGCAAGGGAACCCACCATTATAGATTTGTGTTAGTGGCCCACCAATAAAGCTCATTGATCAGGGGCTCACAAATTGTCTAGTGGGGCACTATATATACCCTTGTAGAACAGTAGGTTTGTTAGATTCTCATTGTATTTAACATGTGAGAAAATTCCAATTTTGTCAGTAATCATATGTTATCATCAATAAATTCTACAAGTTTTTTTTTTATTTGATAAAACCAATTTTGTGATACATGATATGTAGTGACATCAATCCTTCACATGAATGGAATTGTAATTCCCTACATTTTTGTGATGTTTTGAAATGGAAGATTATGGGGCAAATCATTCTTGAGTTTTTTTAATCAATTTCCTTGAACAGTTGCTGCTAGACTTGGGTTCCTCAGCAAATTACCGTGACACAAAGGGCCTGACCCCTCTCTACCACTGTGTACAGTCTGGCGGAAACCACGAATGCACAGAGATCCTTCTAAAAGACATGGCGGAGCTGGATATCGGGGACGATAAGGGATGGAGAGAAATGCATCAGGTGAATTATCATGTGACATATGGGCTGTGGCGGCATTGTATTGTTGCTTGGTGGGAAGGGAGGGGGAGATAGAGGGCTGTTACTCCCTTGAACAGGAATGTTACTTGTTACATAAACTGGACAAATTTGTCCTTGCAAATTTTATAAGAGGGGCAAAAGTATTCTGTGGTGGGAGGGGGGACTGGTCTATAGCCAGAATTTTTCTCAAAAGAATGCATTCACTTTCTTTTTTATTTCACTAAAGGAGGGCACAGAACTTTCACTGTGCATCCCTCCTATGCCTTCTACAGGCCTGGGGTTAATAAGTCAAAAAGGAAATAACAGCTGGCTGCTTTCCTTTAAAGTGTCATGAGATAAATTTTATTTATGTAAGAAAATGGAGTGCTATTCTATTTATGACATGGCAAATTTACATATTCTGTTTTATTGATAGGCCTGAAAATAGGAAAGTGCTTGTTTTGCTATTTGCATAATTTCCAACAGATTTTAAAACAATCTACAATCATGGCTAAAAGTAGTTGGTGCACAACATTGAAGGGGGTGGGGCAGAATGAAGGGGGTTTCTTGTTTAGACATTTCCTTAGCAATTTTGCTCATGATTGTAGCTAATGTGTTATGAGAACAAGTTAAGAAATGTCTCTTGAAGATGATTTTTTCACCGTCTTTTATAACATTTTCATCATCCAGGCATGCAGGTACGGCTACCGCAAACACCTTGAGCTTCTGTTGTCGTACGGCGCTAACATGAACGCCCAGAATGAGGCTGGGAACACACCCCTCCACATATGTGCTCTTTACAACCAAGAAGCTGCAGCCAGGATATTACTATTCCGAGGCGTAAACAAATTTATGAAAAATCAGGCGGCCCAAACAGCCTTTCAGGTGAGCAATTTTTTTAATTTTTTTTCGCAAATGATTTTACAATTAAATGAATATCATCAGGGGATGAAAGTTAGAAATTTTCCCTTAAAATTTTTGATGTAAAATTTTGTTACTTCCCTCACTAATGCACTCTGATGTCAGTAAAACACTGTGGAAGTGCAACAGTTGTTACTTAAAACAATACACCAATTTGATTGATTTAGTACTTACACATATCTATATTATTAAAGTGAAAAGCTTTAATCATAATTTCTATGTGATTAGAACCATGCCTGATTAACACAAGTTCTATTTACAATTTTTCTGTCAACAGTGACCCACCCCTGGTTTTCTCGATAGAAATAAAATTTGAAAACAGACCTTTAACCAACCATATCAATTGACCTTATTTGAATTAGAAAACTGGAGTCATATATTTGTCATTGTTCCTGGCTTGTCAATTTACTTTTCATTCACATTAAAAAGATGTAGTTTTCGTATAAATTCAGAAGATCCTGTTTAACTTTAGTTTTTGTCCCATGTTTGTTGCCTTTTATTTATTAATTGGATGGCTCTTGACGACGAGTAAACACACAATTACAATGATGGGGTCGTCACCTGCGTATTTGGTTATGATAGTAACAATGCTATCAAGGAAACGCTTAATATGACCCGGACGAGTACACAGGTACGACGTACGGACAGACCTAACATCGACAACCCTAACTATTTGTGGTGCACTGGCGAGTATGGCGCTCTCTTTCTTTGAGTTTGAGTTATATGTTTACTGTTGACATTCTTTTCAGACTTGGAACTTTAAGATCAATGAAGGCTATTAAAGAAACACTAGATTGAAATGTGCAGGCTCTTGTTTTTGAGAATTTCACAGATATATTTTACACAACAGATCCACAAACTTTATAACTCCATTGCCCATACACGCCATGGGGGCAAAGATTACTTGAATATTCATATAAACCAGAAAATTATTATACCGTTGCGTGATAGATCAATATTTGTTTTTGTGGGGCCCACGCAATAATATGCCCTCACTCTACAGTCTAGTGCCCCTTTAACTTGTAAGCAGACTCATTTATGTATTACTGCTTCCCTACTTAAACTTTTAAACCATACCAATGGATGGGGGTGAGAAAGGGGAGGGGTGGGTACACCCACATATTATATTTGTGTCAAGGCATATGACTTGACTTGGGGCAGCAATTTGCTCCAGAAAAATGAGGGGGGAATACCACATTTCAAGGGTAGGGGAAGAGATTTTAGAGGTAAATAATGCCATGCCTGAACAGTGAGGGTGGAACTTATTCCTTTTATGACCCTTCACCCATACTCCATTCACCCCCACCTTGACACTCCCACTCTGACACTCCCACCCCTGCCATCCCCACCCCTGAATGCAGACAATGCCTCACAACATAAAAAGTGCTATAATACGCTCAGTGAACCACCAATTGAGTTTGTTTTGAGGTATGCACAACTTTGACTTTCTGCACCCCTTATGTGGAATATTTACATTGCAGGATGATTCTTAAGGTATTAGCATTATCATCAGCACATTTCTGCTTGCTATAACAGATAGATATGACAATAAAAGCAATTTACAATACCATGTGTTTATTATTCATTAATGGAAGGTTTGGTCATTTTTACCTGACTGATTTTTTGTAAAGGTCACTAAACTTGAAAAAGTTATGCTGCCATGTTATAATGACTTTGTGAGTGACTTTTTTTACCAATAGTCACCAGTTTTTCAAACAAAAGCCTATTCGTAAAAAAAATTTAAATTTGTTCTCCTGGACTGATATGAACCTTCCCTTACAGGTGGCGATTGTTGCTGGTAATATTGATGTGGCGGAGGTTATCAGGAGATATACAGAGGAAGATGTTGGTAAGACCACAGTACCGTACTTACGATTCTTCCCCCTCCCCTCCCTTTTTGGCGGGGAGGTTGTCTTTGATTTTGTCTATTTTTTGTATATTATTTTTTACGGTTTTGTTGTCAGTGTGGGTGTTTGATGGGGTTACTGACCCTTCTTAGCACGTCGTCTTTATGTTATGTTGTGGTATGTTATAGGTGGAGGTTAATTTTTAAGAGTTTAGAGGGAGCTATCTTATAATGAAATTTAAATTTAAAATTGATATTGGATAGAAATTGTTATTTTATGTAGATTGTCATAAAAGATAGTGATATTTTCTCTTCAGTAAATACTGTTGATATGCTTGTCATATGGTGACCTGGGTATATACTCAATGTAAGACCTACTTGAAAATGATGCAAATGTTTCATGTATATATATATGAATATATACATAAACAAATATATACATAAACAAATATATATATATATATATATAATATATATATATATATATATATATATATAATATGTGTATACACATATATATATATATATATATATATATATATATATATATATATATATATATATATATATATATATATATATATGGATATACATAATATATATATATATATATACATAATATATATATATATATATATATATATATATATATATATATATATACATATAATATATAATATACTATATATATATATATATATATATACATGGATATATGTATGTATAATATATATATATATATATATATATATATATATATATATATATATATATATATATATATATATATATATATATATATATATATATAATACATACTAATACATACTAATACATATATATATATATATATATATATATATATATATATGTATGTATCTTTATATGTGTATATATATATATATATATATATATATATATATATATATATATATATATATATATACACATATAAAAGATACATAATATATATATATATATATATATATATATATATATATATATATATATATATATATATAATATATATATATATATATATATATATATATATATATATATATATATATATATATATATATATATATATATATATATATATATATATATATATATATATATATATATATATATATATATATATATATATATATATATAACGAATTGGGTCAAACTAAGCTTCTGCTACATAATTTCCACACAACAAATTTGTTTCGTAAAATTCAGTAGTACCTCATTTATCGGTTGTGATTGACTGAAGACAAGGATTATAGGATACAGGTTGCAATAGCTATGGAGGTCAATGAGGCGTGCCTTAGTATCAGTTTATCTTTGTGTTTGTTTTTGGGAATTAAATAAGATTTTGCTAGAGTGTCTACAAGGACAGGGTTTGTATATTAAGTAAAGTTTTTCAATTAGATATAAATTGCAACGTTTAGTTGCATTACTATATGGTCTGGCATGTTTTAAAACTTTCCATTTGATATCAAATTCCTTGTTCTTATCCTTGAGTGACCAGATATATTTGCTGAGTTCTGTATCTTGTCTTTGTGTTGGTGGACAAAAGAACTTTTATGGTTATCATATCCAGATTTGAAATCTGTTGCACAAAGTCCGACATAGGTCTCAGTTTCACTGCTATTCTTTGTTGTGACGACTGCTGGGTAGACTAAGCCTTCTTTCTTGCATTTACCATTCACTGGGCATTGCTCTTTCTTCCTACAGTTGCATTCTTTAGGTGAGGGTTTCACTTGGGTGGTAATTATTGATTTGTTATGGGTGTCAATTATGTTTTTCATGCTTGGCATACAACTGTAACTAAGTTTAACTGTGTTCCTGTTCAAAATTTTAGGCAGTAAATCAGATGGTGAAAATTCCTTGTCAAAGATTTTTAAAAACTGCTTCTCAATATTGGTTTCTATACTCTCACTGTATGGGGGATATACCAAATTATATTTCTACTGCGGTTTCTCCATTTCCTCTCTTGTGCTGGTGTTTCCTTGTACTCAAGTTTGTGTTTGTATCCACTCTTGTTGAGGGCATCTTGGTATACTGGGGATGCATCGTCGAATATTTTACTGCTGGATGATATTTCCGAGAGTCTTTTGTTGATGGCCATAGAAATGTTTTTGATAATGCTCGGAGGGTGGTTCAATCCGCTGTGTACATATTGTGAGGTGTTGTTTGGTTTCATAAATGGCTTATGGTTCCTGTGTTTAGATGGAGGGTTACGTCTAAGAAGTCAATTAATTTCTTGTTTGCTTCAATTGTTATTCTGAGCCCATGCTTGTTGAAAGTTTGACTAATTTCTTGTTTGATTTTTTCTACGTTACCTGGTGAATCTTCTAGGATGGCTAATCCATTGTCTCGGTAAAGGCCTATATTGTTACCAAACCTCTTTGTTAATTCTGCTAGCAAAAAAGTCCTGACTATCCCGCAAGTCTCCGCACCATTGAAAGACCCCATTGTGACATCAGAGAAGTTTTTTGATGATTGTTTAGACTGCGGGATGTGTTGATTATATAGTACTGATCTTTTTGCGCGAGTATTGTTTTTCTGTTGCTATCCATTATGCTAATGAATTGAGAGGCAAAGTCCAGTGCATTGTTGAGCAATTTCTCCTTAATAGATAGGTAGAAATCTATATCAATGTATATATATATATAAATATATATATATATTATATATTTGTGTATATATATATATATATAAATAATCATACTGAATAAATTTGTATGATTTATATATATATATATATATATATATATATATATATATATATATATATATATATATATATATATATATATATATATATATATATATATATATATATATATAATCATAAATAAATTTGTATAATTTATTCATTTTTGCATAATTTTCAAGTGTGTCATACATAGAGTATATAGGGTGACTGCAGGATTCTTCATTGAATAACACAATTATACCAAAGAAAATTGTTGAACTTTCACAAATGTTATGAAAATATTTTGGTGTTTCATTGTAAGAAACAAGATTTTCAGATAAGAACCTTATGTATGATATCTTAACTTGTCTATGTTTGAACTTAAGTTTTATTATTAATATTCATGGTTAGTATTTAATATTAATATTTGTTAAACGGAAGTCAATATTTGCTTTCAGTCAAAAACCTTGAACTTATTGTCAGGACAAGAAATCTTTGTTAGACAATAAGGAACACAGGCAGCATGCTTTGACCTGTGTGAAAGTCACTGATTACCAAAATAAAATGACCTTAAAATAAGTGACCCTTTTTATAGAAACCACAAGGGAGTCAGTATGCAAAGGTTCCAGCAGTAAAGAATTTTATCTCTGAAAGAAAATTCTGATTAGAGATTTCCTTCTGGTCTACCCAGACCCTTAATAAGCTTTCTTTTGATCATCGAGTTATTCCTGATTGTAATTAGAATAATTGCTTTTTATTATTTAGAAACACAAGTGTTTTGAAAGACATTCCTGATGAATAGCTAGCATGAATCATCTCTTTCATATTTAAATTTGTGCTTTTGTATAAAGTTGAATTTGTTTAAAAGGTTGTATCTGTCTGAGATGTAATCTTCTCTATCTAAGAAGTGATTCTTCTTTTTTTCACAAGGATGATACAGGCTAGTGTACTTTGCTTAATCTTTGTGAAACTTTTTATGGAGGGACATCTGGACAAATTATTGAATAGTGTTTTTTTTTGAGTGGGGGATGTGTATCTCGAAGAGTTTATTTTAATTATGGATAGCTTACTCAAACATTTGAGGTGATATTTTTCTCTAGGAAGATATTTGTTTGGTTCTTTGTTTTTTTTGCAACGATGACACAGGCTAGTGTACTTTGCTTCATGTTTGGGAAACTTTATGAAGGAATATATCAGACTAATTGTTGCCTAGTTTTTCTTGTTTGGGGATGTGTATCTCTAAGAGTCTTTCTTAAATATGAAAAGTTTGCTCAAAGTTTATATTTGTTTTAAAAGATGTCTTCTCTCTAAGAAGAGATTAATTTTTGATAAGGATGATACAGACTTAAACTACAAGGATGATACAGACTTAAACTACAAGGATGATACAGACTTAAACTACAAGGATGATACAGACTTAAACTACAAGGATGATACAGACTTAAACTACAAGGATGATACAGACTTAAACTACAAAGATGATACAGACTTAAACTACAAGGATGATACAGACTTAAACTACAAGGATGATACAGACTTAAACTACAAGGATGATACAGACTTAAACTACAAGGATGATACAGACTTTAACTACAAGGATGATACAGACTTTAACTACAAGGATGATACAGACTTTAACTACAAGGATGATACAGACTTTAACTACAAGGATGATACAGACTTTAACTACAAGGATGATACAGACTTTAACTACAAGGATGATACAGACTTAAACTACAAGGATGATACAGACTTAAACTTTAAGGATGATACAGACTTAAACTTTAAGGATGATACAGTCTTAAACTACAAGGATGATACAGACTTAACTAGGATATTTGTTTCTGTGGATTTTTGAAATGCTGTTTAGACATCTTTTCAAGGCTTTGTAAAAAAGTAAAAGATTTTATTTGGAACTATGTGAGTGACTCTTGTTAAGTTGTGTGCTTCCATGAGGTCAAATAGGAGATGTGTGTGTGTGTGGAGCAGGGGAGGGGATGTACTTAGTATGAGAATATCAGAAGTTGCTACTAGTTACTCTAAGTATATTAATGGCAAGCCTATTTCAACTTGAGTACAGGGAACAGTTGGGTTTTACTATTTGGAGGGTCACAATTATTAAATACAGTTAATGTGAAGACTAAACTTTTGAAAAATATTTTGAAAATTTATGATGCATAATATAATTATGTGTACTTAATGTTTTTTACCATTTAATAAAATTTACAAAATTTGTATTTTTCTTAATTTACTGTTTTTTATGTAACTTTTATATTTATAACTTTTATATTTATATATCTTTTTAGATATCTTTGTACGTTTTGCTACAGCGTGACAATTTCCATATTTTGTTGTGGACGAAATAAATCTTATTTTATCTTATCTGATAATGTAGTAACAAAGCGGTCTTTTTTTTTTGGTAAACAAATATTTCCTGCTTCAAAATTCCTAGGTGAGGATGGAATGTTTTGACAATTATTTTCTTATGTCTTTTATTTTCAATCTTATTTGAAGAAAATAAATTATACGCATTGCTCACAATAAACATGATCAGTTTCTTATTTTTGGATTGACTGTAATGTCATCTCTTCAAGCTGGAGCTGCACCTTTCTGTAAACTGAGATTTGTGGTTTAATTCAAGATATTTGATTGTTTTTGTTTTGTAGTTCCAATTTTAGAGGCTCCTGTGTATCATCCTCGAAGGAGACAATCAGGAAATATCGGTTTGATCAGGACGTCCAGTGAACCATTCCTTTCTCATAATTTTGACGTCATATCTGTGAACTCGAGACATTCAGCAAGTTCAGTGCCTGCAGGTCGGGACTTAATTCAAAGGAAAGGTGAGTTAAGGTTTAAAAGAATGAAATCCTAGTTTAGCTGTACTATTTTGCCAAAATGAGTTTCTTGTAATATTACTTTATACTGTAATCAGATAGAGTAATGGAAAATTAAAAGATTTTTTGATGATTTTACAATTTTTATTTTAGTAATTAAAACTGAAAATATTCTTGTTAAATTTTTGTGTTAAAAATTAGATTTCAGTCCAAGAATTAACCCATTTCAGTCCAAGAAATAATCCGTACCCCTCTCTGCCCCACTTGTAACACCGATCTCTCCATCAAGCATATCTTCGTAACCTGTCTCCTCTACCGGAACTCCAGATCTCTTCTCTTATCACTATCCTCAATCTCAGACCTTTTCGAAAACAATTCTTCCTCAAACATCATCAACTTCCTCCGCAACAACAACCTCTTCCAACACATTTAACTTCCCCTTTCCCCCATTTCTACACCTAACCTTACTTACCTCCTTTTTTTTTCCCCTTTCTGTTTTCTCCCCTTTTCTCCCTTACAAACCTTCCATCTCCTTACTATCCTAAATCTTACACCATAAATTATTAACACCCTCTTGGCACATTTGACTCTGACTGTCGCTGTGCTGTTAAACATCAACAAACCAAACCAACCATTAAAAAAAAAAGTTTATTAAAATTATGAAACAAAGAAAAGTCATTAATAATAATAAATGAGATTTATAATGCACACATATCCATCCTAATGGATGCTCAAGGTGCCGTACATATAACATTAAACTTACAAAACTTACTTCATAAAACTCTGTATTGTAATTTACCATTATGCACCTATCAATTGTATGACGCACCCTACGACCCCTGGCATAGTGCATCAATGTCCACATTTGAATTGGACATTGAAAGCCCATGACGCACTCCCTGCGTAGTGAAAGTGAAGCACCATTGCATAAAATTGACTCATCTGAATACATTTTGACTGACCATTTAATGACAATGACGGACCCTTTGACGCACTCCACGATCGTTGTCATTACAGTACCACTCACGTAAAACTAGGGCACATTGACCTACGTTCATAAATATGTACCGAAATTTACTTGCTTTAAAAGTTTGAGTATACTTGCAGTATTCTTATCCATGTGTACGATTTGGGGCTTATTTTTACCCTAAGATAATACGTTGAATTATACGCTACCTCGTTAACATGAATGGAGATTTCATAGTGCCTATACAAATGTGTAAGAGAATAGGCATTATATTTGGATTTGTGTGTGCATGCTAATTAGCTTATTTGCATAATAATGAAAATATTTCTATCTTTGATATCTCTTAAATTAAAGTGGATGTGGAGATTTTGTTTGTACAAATGATCATATATGTGAAGAGCATTGTCTACACTTAATGGTGAGGTGTAGTGTGCATATTAATCAGATTATTTGCATAATGATAAGACTTTGTACAAATGTTTAACCTGAGATAACTTAAGTTATGAATGGTGTACATTCATGTAACAAAGCACAGGGGTAGAGGACATGGGTACTGATCAATTGAGCATGATTGGGGGTTGTGTGTGCATACTAATTAGCTTATTTGCATAACAATGAAAATATTTGTATCTATGATATCTCTTAATTAAAGTAGGTGTGGGGACACTTTTTTTTTCCTAATTTATCTTACTTGTAAAAACATGCATTGTTAGTAAATGTAAAATGAGAAAATCAAAAATATAGGGCAGGCGAGACTAACTGATAACTTCACATTTTAGTTCATTTTACATTCAAGCAAATGGAAGGTACGTTTTTCATGTTATAATTGGCCTCAGGCCTGTTGTGTGAAAATTAGGTCAGTTTTCATATTGTTCAAAGAAAAAATACATCACAAATTTTGGCCTTTTAAAGGATTCTTTATGTACACTGAACAGAAAACATTTCTTGTTTGTGTGTTGTGCCTACAGTATGCTGCATGTGTACAAAGTTTATGAAGGTTAATGCCTTTAGCATTGGCCTAGTACAAGTTCCACCATTGCACAACAAGTACAGACATTGACGGACCTTGACACACCTCTTGTACTTCCGGTGATGCACCAAATGTGTACTATTGACGCAGCCAGCATCACATATTTTTTGGACATGACGCACCATTCCCCGTCTTACAATTGACAGGTGCATTATACTTGGATTTTTCCAAAAGAACTTGCATTGTTAAACCTTTGTGGCACATAAGGTGTTTGCTACAATTACCCCCAACCCCTCCTATTTTCCATCCCCTCTAAAATAAATTTCAAATTTGGGGAAAATTCAGTGATGCATTAAACTAACTTAAGGCAGCCAAGAGGGCCTAAACACATGAAACACCAATAAATGAGGAATTAGAATAAATATACCTTTGATTAAGTTGCCAATTTGTGAACCAAAACTTAATAAACCCATTTAGCTGTTTCTGCCAATCAGGGCACTAATTGCCAGGGATTGTCCCTTTCCTACATTTAAGGTGGATGTTTAAAGAAGACAAGTTTTTGGAAAATGTCCCTCCATTTTGTAGAGAGAAATAAAGGCCATGCTGGTAGGCTGGCTATAAAGCAACATGTCCAGGAATCAGGGAACTAATTCAATACATTCCATCAGAGAGTGAAGCTGAGACAAAATCAATTTAATGTGCTTCATTGCATCAAATCAATGTCAACACCGATGATGTTGATAAAGTACATTACTACATAGTGCCCCATCTTGAATACTAGACTCTTTGTACTATCTATGCTCGCATTTTATTAAAACAATCATGGTTTCTGTTGCATCATACATAGCTCAACCAAACATCTGGTATGTGTTAATTTCTGGGATATTTCCAACTTTCGAAATATTGGTTTGTTTTAAAGGGTTGGTTCAGGGGTCAAGCAAATCTATCTTATATGAAAGAGAACTTCAATTGAAACAAAATGGTGAAGGAAGCATTACAAATTCTTATTCCATTAAGGAGATATCCAAGTTTAAAGTTTGATATATATCATTTGTGTAGAAATGACTGAAATTAGACTAGTTGTGATGTCATAGCCTCAGATTCCTCAGTCTTTATGTATTCTAACATATTTTGTGGCTTAAAAACCATGTTTGACCACTGAACTACTCCTTTAAGACAAACAACTCTCACAGAATCCAAAGTTTGCCTTGTTTTCTGATCAATACAAATCTTTCAGAAATTATTACACTATCACAAATCACAGATTTATCATAATTATACATCAAACATACCACTTTGACTTTATTAAGTTATAATGCTCTACTTTTAAAATGTTGGAAAAATATAGTCAAATAAGTTTACCCCTTTTCTTTCTCTCAATCCTTCATCTCCTCTCTGCCCTAATCTTACACCTAATTTTTAACACCCTCTTGGCATATTTAACTCTGATTGTCGCGGTGCCATCAAACATTAACAAACCAATCAACTGTGTGTTTCTTGATTTATTCATTTTAATATGAATTCCTTATTCTTAAACTGAAAGTTCATTTTTCTAACAATGATTTAACAAGAATATTTTCAGTTATGATTATAAAGATATCAAAAATCTTTATATTCTCATTAATTTTGATAATGGAATAAAATTTTATTACAAGAAACTCATTTTGCCAAAATGGTACAGTTGTACTAGGTTTTTACCAAAATGTGTAAAGTTGAAAGTTAAAAAAGGTTGAAAAAGAAGCATTTCTTAATGAGGATATCAAAATATGATTGTATTGATTTCATTATTTCAATTCTGGTAGCAATATTCATTTTCCACAGTTTGCCAACTTCTTTATACACTTATCCAAGTACCTCATACATTACAATAAGAGTTTGCAAGATTTAGGTACAGACTTGGGGCAATTGTAATTACTAAGTGTAATCATTTACATTTTGTAATCGTTATTGTAATCAATTACATTGCACATGTAATCGCTGCAAGTCTATACAAGTTTCACATTGAGTTTTATTTTAATTTGAAGCTCTTACAATTTGACAAAATTACCGCTGTCGAGTTTCCGTTTAAACTCCTCAAACAAACCGACCTACATTTTGTTCAGACTCTTCTAGTAAAATTAATTTGCATATTTGATCTTCTTGGCAGTATTGATTGCAGAAGACATGATTATGTTGCTTATTAGGGAGTTGTGAATGTATCAATTGCAAGCATAACTCCGCAGAGGGAAGACTTTGTTCTTATGTTTTAAAACCCCCATGAACAATAAGTTAGTAATTTCACTGATAATTGATATATTTTGGATTCTGGGAAATTTTTTAAATAGATCATATTAACTTTAAATTACTGTAATTTTGCCATTTAAAAAAAAGAAAGATTTGGTTATCTGGTAACATTCAAGTATGTAGCATGTAAAAATCATACAGAATGCATATTTATGATGTAAGTATCACTTCCCTTGTTCATGACTGCTGGCAAACCTCATGGGACTCTTAAATTGATAACAAACTCCACGTCATCCAGCCCACCATTCCGATCAAACCCACCATCCACAATTTCTCCCATGCCGACAACTTCCACATTACCCGCCTTAGAATAGGTCACACCCACCTCACTCACTCCCACCTCCTTATTGGCTCCCCCACCACTCTGCAACAATTACCTTTGCACCCTCACACTTCACCACGTCCTCCTTGCTTGCCCCCTGTACAACCATCCAAGAGCATCCCTCGCTCCCCACAATTCATTAGCCGAGCTCTTCCAGAAAAACCCTCTAGATAATATTATCTCCTTCCTTCATCATGCTTCCCTATACAACCATATTTAGTCTGCCTCTCCCACCCCCCTCCCTCTACTCTCGCCCATTTTTTTCACTCATGCACTTCCTCTATCAATCCCAGCTTTCTGGCTTTTAGTTCCTATGTTTCTCTCAATCTCCCCCTATTTTTTTTTTCTTTCTACCTCTGGAATGATCTAACCTCTCAGGCACAATTTGACCCTCGCTGTCGTGGTGCCGTTAAGCCATCATCAGACAAACAAACATAAAAGTGACGGTATGAAGGATTTTAAACATCATCATCTATTTGAATTTGGTATTACATGGATGGTTGTTGAGAAATGGTGCAAGTAATACAATATTTCCCAAACCGGAAGATATCAATCAAAAACCATTCATGTTCTATACAAATTACATTTGTTTATGAATTATCAAACTTTTCTTTTCAGATTCTAATTCTCTTGGGAGAATTTCACCCATGATTCATCGGAAAATTCAGGACGTTCCCTCAACCTGAAATTTATAGCAAAAAATTACACAGCACAGGAGGAGGGGGAGCTTACATTTAAAAAGGGGGATGTTATATCAGGTAAGAGCTGTTTGGCCATCAGGTTTGTTAGTCAGATGTTGGAGGTCTAGAGTGGTGGAAGGAGGTGGGGGGGAGCACATCCATACTAAAGTGGTAGGTATGTGCCACTCCGAATTTCAGGGGGGCACATCCATACTAAAGTGGTAGGTATGTGCCACCCAGAATTTCAAAATTGGACTGCAGTATGAGATATTTTTTTTGGTAACTGCCATTATGACAGTTTGTGATTTTGATACCTGCAGTACGAAAAAAAGTGATTTTTAATACATGCAGTATGAAAATACGCAATTCTTTTGAGACCAGCAGTATGAGAGATTGGATTTTTGATAACTGCACTACGAAAATTTTGAGAAAAAAAACAACCACTTGGGCGGCACATGTTTATATACCTCACATATGGAAGTGCCCCCTCCCCTTCCCTTCCTGGGTTGGAGGTGTACTGATGTTGAGAGGAAACATTTGCTAGATTCTGCAGGTCAAGAATCATAAAACTGCAAATATTTTTATCAAAATTGGTGAACCTGTTTGCAATCTGATAGGTTTTTTTAATCCAGCTTCCCACGTCTAAAACAGGGTCCAAGTTCTTCCTATATTGCTGCACCTCTTTGTGATAGTAATAATTTATGCACTCAGCCACAATATGATCATCAGTATTAATATGCTGTTAGTCTTTCTATCAGTCTTTATTTTTCAAGGCTTATTAAAGAAATGTTTGGCCAATAAGTGAGTGGATAGTGTTTGTAAACTTTTGCAAATTTTCTCCAAAAGGTCCTCCTTGGTAACATAGAGACATGTTTCCCGCCAAGTACATTCATATGTTCTCGAATAACTACCACCACAAAACCAAAATTGCATAACAATACGAAAAGCAATTGATGGTACAGGTCGTAGGTCAAAGTTAAATGAATATTCATGTCAGAGGTTTAAATTAGAATTTGTATGCAAGAGGATTATTTGATTATTCTAGGCAGAAAAACAGATCTCTTTTTTCAAGTTATATCTGTGTAACTTAAAACTAGAACATCAATGATGTAGTAGCTCGACATATTTTGGGGTGGTTACAAGCCTGTTTTTATTGGTGGGTAGTTAATTCGACTAGTTGGGGGTTGCTAGGTAGGAATACACGTTTGATCTTTATTTTTATTTTTTGGAAATGCAAGGAAGAGCTTTAATATCGTTGTGATGCTAGAACATCAATGATGTAGTAGCTCGACATATATTTTGGGGGTGGGTATAAGACTGTTTTTGTTGGTGGGGAGTTACATTGAGTAGGCTGGGGTTGTTAGGAAAGGAATACAAGTTTGATTAGCAGTGACGCAACAAAAGGCTGGGAATGCCTGGAAGGGTGGGTAACCTTACAGGCTTTGGCCAAAATCGATTTCGGTCTACTCTGAACAATGACACTGCAATATCTTGTTATGGGGCCCAAAGCACCAGGGGTGTCAGATGGAACTCAGGGCATGGGGGAGGGAGCAGACAATCCAAGTTAGGATGCTTTTTTGGCAGTAATTACTTTTCTAAGTAGTGGAGGAAATGTTCCCCCTGCCCCATGGTCCCTACACGGTTGAGCATAGGTGGGATTTGGGGGTAGCAAGGGGCAGTTTCCCCACCCACACTTTTGTCCAAGTCGGTACTTTTGTATGGTGATGTAATGTACCTTAGTGTGATTTTGTGATTCTGCCCCTCCCCCTTCCCCCTCACCCATACACACACTTTTGACTTATGTAGTAGTTGTGAGTGAGTGGATTTCCATTTTGTTTTCGAGCTTCAAGAATGACCGAGAATACTTTCATTTAAGTTCAAAAGGGCGCCTCGTGCCCGGTCTGCTCTCAAGTTTCAAAAGGGCACCTCCTTCCCCATCCACACAACTTCCAAAAGGGCACCTCCTGCCCCATCCACACAACTTTTAAAAAAGCACCTCCTGCCCCGTCCACACAACTCCCAAAAGGGCACCTCCTTCCCCATCCACACAACTTCCAAAAGGGCACCTCCTGCCCCATCCACACAACTTTTAAAAAAGCACCTCCTTCCCCGTCCACACAACTTCCAAAAGGGCACCTCCTGCCCCGTCCACACAACTCCCAAAAGGGCACCTCCTGCCCCGTCCACACAACTTTCAAAAGGTCACCTACTGCTCCCATACTCTTGGTATTGTGGCCTTTTATTTAAGATAAACATGAATGATAAATGAGCATATCCTCCAATTCTCAGAATGTTCCATGGCAGGAAAACAGAACTCTCTTCAATTCCATTCTTTTCCACATAAGATAAACTACATCATCTGATTAGCTGAAATTTTCTAAATATTTTAGTTGGTTTTAATCCTCCTGTGGGAATCCGTAATGTGAAAAAAAAGCTACATAAATGTCACAGCATATCTGTGAAGTGTCTTAATCAAGTGCCTCTCCGTCCACTGTTTTGCTCCAAGAATCCTAAATGTGTTGTAAAGTGCCGAAAAATTCAAATAAATGTTTATGTGACTTTACATGCATTCTTCTACTTTTTATGCATTTGTTTCTTTTCGTAGTTTTATGTATTGGAGAATACAATTATTGGGAAGGTAGTATTGGAGAGAGGAAGGGCTGGTTCCCGTCTTACTATGTAGAAGAATTACCGCCATCATCGGAAGAGGAATTAAAAGAGGCAATGTCTAAAAAGAAGGAGCAAGGTAAGATTTGTTTTCAATTTTTTTTTTTTTTTGTGGCAATTTTGTGAGGTTTCACTGAAATGTATTATATTGTAGAAATTATTAAATGATGATTGTTATAATATTAACAATTATTGGCATTTGATAATCCTTGGTGATTATGTTTGTTTGTAAGTGTCAGGCAATCCTAGTTGTTGAACAATATTATTTATTTAAAGCGCCCTTTCTCTAATAAGCTCCCTTTCTCTAATAAGAGCCCTTTCTCTAATAAGCTCCCTTTCTCTAATAAGCGCCCTTTCTCTAATAAGCTCCCTTTCTCTAATAAGCGCCCTTTCTCTAATAAGCTCCCTTTCTCTAATAAGCTCCCTTTCTCTAATTAGCTCCCTTTCTCTAATAAGCGCCCTTTTCTAATAAGCGCCCTTTCTCTAATAAGCGCTCTTTCTCTAATAAGCACCTTTTCTCTAATAAGCACCCTTTCTCTAATAAGCACCCTTTCTCTAATAAGCGCCCTTTCTCTAATAAGTGCCCTTTCTCTAATAAGTGCCCTTTCTCTAACAAGCTCCCTTTCTCTAATAAGTGCCCTTTCTCTAATAAGCTCCCTTTCTCTAATAAGCTCCCTTTCTCTAATAAGCTCCCTTTCTCTAATAAGCGCCCTTTCTCTAATAAGCGCCCTTTCTCTAATAAGCGCCCTTTCTCTAATTAGCTCCCTTTCTCTGATAAGCGCCCTTTCTCTAATAAGCGCCTTTTCTCTAATAAGCGCCCTTTCTCTAATTAGCTCCCTTTCTCTAATAAGCTCCCTTTCTCTAATTAGCTCCATTTTTTTTAATAAGCGCCCTTTCTCTAATAAGCTCCCTTTCTCTAATAAGCGCCCTTTCTCTAATAAGCGCCCTTTCTCTAATTAGCTCCCTTTCTCTAATAAGCGCCCTTTCTCTAATAAGCGCCCTTTCTCTAATAAGCTCCCTTTTTCTAATAAGCGCCCTTTCTCTAATAAGCTCCCTTTCTCTAATAAGCTCTCTTCTCTAATAAGCACCCTTTCTCTAATAAGCGCCCTTTCTCTAATAAGCTCCCTTTCTCTAATTAGCTCCCTTTCTCTAATAAGCGCCCTTTCTCTAATAAGCGCCCTTTCTCTAATAAGCGCCCTTTCTCTAATAAGCGCCCTTTCTCTAATAAGCGCCCTTTCTCTAATAAGCGCCCTTTCTCTAATAAGCTCCCTTTCTCTAATAAGCACCTTTTCTCTAATAAGCGCTCCTTTCCTAATAAGCGCCCCTTCCCTAATAAGCGCCCCTTCCCTAAAAAGCGCCTTTTCTCTAATAAGCGCTCCTTCCCTAATAAGCGCCTCTTCCCTAATAAGCTCCCTTTCTCTAATAAGCACCTTTTCTCTAATAAGCGCCTTTTTTCTAATAAGCACCCTTTCTCTAATAAGCGCCCTTTCTCTAATAAGCGCTCCTTCCCTAATAAGCGCCCCTTCCCTAATAAGCGCCCCTTCCCTAAAAAGCGCCTTTTCTCTAATAAGCTCCCTTTCTCTAATAAGCGCCCTTTCTCTAATAAGCGCCCTTTCTCTAATAAGCTACCTTTCTCTAATAAGTGCCTTTTCTCTAATAAGTGCCTTTTCTCTAATAAGTGCCCTTTCTCTAATAAGCGCCCTTTCTCTAATAGGCTCCTTTTCTCTAATAAGCGCCCTTTCTCTAATAAGCTCCCTTTCTCTAATAAGCGCCTTTTCTCTAATTAGCGCCTTTTTTCTAATAAGCTCCCTTTCTCTAATAAGCGCCTTTTCTCTAATAAGCTCCCCTTCCCTAATAAGCGCCCTTCCCTAAAAAGTGCCTTTTCTCTAATAAGCGCCTTTTTTCTAATAAGCGCCCTTTCCCTAATAAGCCACCCTTCCCTAATAAGTGTCCCTTCCTTAATAAGCGCCCCTTTCCTAATAAGCGCCCTTTCTCTAATAAGCGCTCTTTCTCTAATAAGCACCTTTTCTCTAATAAGCGCCCACCCAACATTTTCTTTGATTGACAGCGTATATCAACATCAATAAATGATCAATGCTGTTCACTTGTCTTCAATATGTTCCATGTCTATTTTATGCTTATTTACTCCTTTCTCACCCACTCCTACCTCCTATCAGGCTCTCCCAAACCTTTCTGCCTAATTTGCAATGCTGAACTTTCGATCAAGCATGTCCTCTTAACCTGTCCTTTATACTTCAACATCAGGTCTACCTCTCCCCCTCTATCTCTGACCTCTTCAAGAACACTCCCTCTGACATCATCACCTTCTTCCACAATAGCAACTTATTCCACCTGATCAAATATCCTCACTCACTCTCCCCTCATCTTTTACCTTTCCTTTTATTCTTATTTTAATTTGTATATCTTTATTTTTCGACTTTATTTTTATTTTTTCTCCCACCTCCTCTCCTTCTCTCAACCCTCTCTGTCCTGACTCTTGCACCATAAACTTTTAACACCCTCTTGGCACATTTGACTGACTGTTACAGTGACGTTAAACATCAACAAACAAACAAACAAAAATGTGCTTATTTTGGGCCTGACGCTCTTATAGTGGTCATTGTAGGGCTAGAACAAGTTCCTGTATATGTGATTATTATTTTTGACCAGTTTTGTACATGACTCCTGAGCATGGGCATAGAAAGAAATGTAAGCAGGAACTGATTGTACAATATCGTAATCACCCGGTATTTGTGTTTTAAAGGCTGGTATTTGCCGTTGATGGTTCTGTACAGCAGAGTGATTACCAAGTTCACACTTGCAGGATTGTAAATCGTTATTTGTTCTGCTCCTTAAAGTTTCAAACAGTCAGACCCAACCTGATAAATGACCAGGTGGGGTCTGATTTTTCCTCTTTAATTTCTTTATTCTGAAAAGCCTGACTTGTTGTGGAAGTTGGTGCTGAGTATCATATTAGCAATGGATGAAGTCCTTATTGTGTGGTTATTTCAATTAAGATAAAGTGGTCTCACTATTTACTACAGTAAGTTTGTGGTTATGATTTGCTGGAAGAAATTTTTAAGGGGAAGGACAAGTCATGTACATACAAATACAGATACGCATGAATGTATTTACGATGGGGTAAATTAATATTTAATGGAACACCTACTTGAAACGTACTTTTAGAGTTGTGTTGATATTGTTGTAGACACTAATTAAATGCTTGTTGTTGAGATTGAGACGTAGTTTTTAATGAAGTTTCGGCTGGTTTTCCAACATGAATGTATCGTTTGAAAATTTGTAGTTTTTTGTTTAGGGTCAGTGAGTTATTTTGAGAAACGGTTGGAGTTTGGATGTGTAGAGGCAACATTAGCTAAATATCTCCAACATTAATTTGTATACTTTATGCAAATATGTGACATTATAGGGGGACCTTAGTATTTCCTTTTGTAAATTATTTGTATTTTAAAAGTCTATCATATTTTTTGGAAGTGGTGCAGCAAATACTGGTCTTTAGGGCAGTAAAGGGTCAGGGTGGTCTTTAAGGTACTTAGGGGTCAGGGTGGTCTTTAAGGTAGTTAGGGGTCAGGGTGGTCTTTAAGGTAGTTAGGGGTCAGGGTGGTCTTTAAGGTAGTTAGGGGTCAGGGTGGTCTTTAAGGTAGTTAGGGGTCAGGGTGGAGCAAGCAAAGTGAACAAGCTAAACTAGGGATCTGATGTTTTTTTTTATCTGATATCAAAGAAAGCAAAATGAACAAAATGGGGAAGAAAGTGCTAATAAAACTCTTATTGTCTTAAGGAGATATTTATGTTGAAAAGTTCTCTCTGCTTTGTTTAGAAGTGACTGAATTCAGACTATAGAGGGTGGTACTACATCCTCAGATCCATCAACAGTCATAGTGTAGTTTATTGAATGATTTTCTGAGATTTTGTGACTAGCAACCCATACCGTTTAGTCTGTCAGTAGAGTGCCAATACTAATGTAATAGTTATGTACTGCCTGAGGAAAATTGTGCAATGGTTATTCAGCAATTTAAGTCCTATTTATATTTGTAATTTTTTCCTGTCTAAAGTTCATCCCTCAACTGAAATCCATGCATTCCCCTGTAATGCAGAAAAGATTTTTTCATGACCTCGACTTTTTCAAACATCTTTACGCATATTCCCAGTGACTTGTTACGTTGCCAGAATTGTATGTAAACATAAATTTCTTTAAGAATTGAGTAAGTTGACACTTATAATTTATTTTGTTTGTTTGCTGAACAATGAGCATTAAAATTCTCCAGTAAAATGGTGGTCAAATTTTGTAAAGGTTTATGAGTTCATGTGTGATCAGATTTTCGAATGTGTTAGTACTTGCAAAGTTTATTAGAGGGCACTTACTTGCAAAGTTTATTAGAGGGCATTCCAAAATATTATAGTCAAGAATCATTACTTTACGTCATTCATGTTCAGCAGTTGAAATATAACTGTATAGATATTTTAAAGTAATATTCCCATGGTTTTTTGTAAAATTTTATTTGAAAGAGCATACTTTTAGAGCCAATTTGGTACAAAAATCAGGTTGATATCATATTTTGTTCAGGCGATATGGATTAAAGTTTTTGTACAGTATGATGAATTCATGTTTGATGATGTCATAGAGGCAATTCCATTGCAAATGTTTATGTATTTCTTTGAACGTTAATTGGTTGTTTCTGTATGATTAGAAACAATTTTCCAAAAGTTATTAAAGTAGGGTATATTTGGCAATGTATATAAATACCTAACTTTCATCAACTAATTTTTCTAGCAGGTTTTACTAATAAAAAGGATGATAGATTTTAATGAAATACATCAACTTTGTGGGAGAATGTGTTGCTGTGATGTCATACTGAGCCTTTTCCTATTCGTTTATTGGCATTTTTTGTAAACCTTAAAATTTGAATATCTTTTGGTAGAAATAACATATCAACATGATTTTTGTACTAAATTGTTTGTAATTTTTTTCTCTATTCTTATGAAAGGTTACGAAAAAACATGGGAATATTCCTTTAATGTTTTGAGTCTTGTGTTTTGGAGGGAGGGGAAGGGGCTATAGTAATTTAGTTTGCATGTCATGACAAAAGTAACTCCTTGACTTTATTTCCCTCAACATAACCTCCCTTATTCTTACCTCCCCTTGATTTGATCACGCCTCAATTTTTCACCCTCTAGACTTTTCACCCCTCGACATTCACCCCTCGACTTTTCACCCCTCGACTTTTCACCCCTCGACTTTTCACCCCTCGACTTTTCAACCCTCGACTTTTCAACCCTCGACTTTTCAACCCTCTACTTTTTAACCCTCGACTTTCCAACCCTCGATTTTCCAACCCTGTACATACATTTCTCATATTAAGTTACAGACAACAACATTTTCAAGATCTTTAAAGGATGAGTTCAAAGATCAAGCAAATCTTATCTTATATGAAAGAGGACTTCAAAAGAAACAAAATAGTGAAGAAAGTATTCAAAAATCTTATTCCGTTAAGGAGATATTTAAGTGTAAAGTTTGATATCGACAAGTGAAATCAGAGACTAAGTTGCCTCAGATTCCTCAAAGTCTTTATGTATTCTATCATATTTTATCCTGCGATTTTGTGGCTTAAAGACCACAGGAAATGTCCAAAAAAGTTGTAAAACTGAATCTAGGAAGGATATTTATGATATACCACCTGAAGGAAGTTCAAGGAAGAATAGTTTAAATAGTGAAAAAATTAAATAAACTTCTTTAATATACATTAACGATTGTTATGAATCTGAGAATGAGGGTGCCAACCTTCCATATTAGACTTACTACACCAGTCATTTCTGCACTGATAAGACAGAGCTTAATTATGAATATCTCCTTAATGGAATAAGATTTTTGTATGCTTTCCTCACTAACTTCTTTCTTTTGAAGTACTCTTTGATATAAAATGGACTTCTTGACCACTGAAGTAATCCATTAATACTACCATCCACTCCTCAAATTAACCAATGAAGAAATCACATGTTCATTTCCAATTCTGTCAAAACAAAAGTTCCAAAAGTTCTGATTTCTCAACCTTTTGTCATTTTGTTTGTTATGAACATATTCAGTGTAGTGTGATTGTAAATGCTGATACCAGCATTGTGTGTAAGAGATACCCCAAGTCAGATACCTATTGGTATTGGGTATATAGCCTTAGCCTTGAGCATACCAAGGGGGTACTTTCCTTAGTACCTCCATAAGCATACCAAGAAGTGAATGACCCCCATCATGGGCTAGATCTGATGATTAGGGAGAGGTGAAAAATATGCAATAATGACTCATTCTGCACTGGAGGGTGTAAAATAAAGTAATAAACATGATCTAGTGAGTCAGTGTTCACACTCTAGAGTTTAATTATTTATTTAGTTGGCTGAAAGAATGACTGACATACTGGAGGTCCCCGGTTCAATCCAACTGCGATTTAACCAGCGACTTATCCCACATATATGCAGGACGATATAC
This sequence comes from Chiridota heheva, assembly GCA_020152595.1. Taxonomy (NCBI): domain Eukaryota; kingdom Metazoa; phylum Echinodermata; class Holothuroidea; order Apodida; family Chiridotidae; genus Chiridota; species Chiridota heheva. The sequence goes on along the minus strand of JAIGNY010004169.1, from coordinate 133,147 downwards.
GCTGATATCAAGTGCAGAGGTGTATCTTCTGCATTACAACTTCTTCCCCACCTGACCTTTGGGGAAAGCAGCCAATGGTTGGATAGCGCCCACCATCCTTAGGAGGGGACGTAAAGCCGTCGGTCCTGATGGCAGGAGTTTCACCCCTGCCTTGTTCTCTGAACACTTCTTGAAAAGAGCAGGGTGTTAACCTGGTGTTCATCCACTTTCCATCCTGGAAAATTTTATTGGGTCCATACTGAAAAAAGTTGATGCGACTAACATGTGATTTCCCTGGCATATGCTAGAAGACGAACAAGCGAAAGAACAAGCGCAAGCAAGTGAAATGTGCCAACGGCCAAGATTCCCCCAGTATTTTGATCCATCATGGACACATAATTTCAGCCATGTGACATTTAAATTAGTGTTCCGGAGATTGCCGATTCCGATTTGAAAAGATCTATACCTGAGGAAAGAGGAGGTCAAAAGTTTTAAATATTTACAAGTCCCAAGCAAGGTGCAACACATTTGGCATTATTCTTAAATACCTTTCTAAGTATAATAGTATGATTTTGGATGGAGGATCCTCTAGTCCACTAGACTAACCCTTAACTCAATGATTCTTATCCTACTGTTTCATGATTCTAGAACATAAAGTTTTCAGATTATTGTTGGGGTTGTTGCGATGTGTTGATTATCACGATATTTTGATAAAGTTTTTTCCATGATCGTGATATGCCATTTTCACATGTAAAATGCATATTAAAGCAAAAACCTGCTTTCCGGCTCTCCTGCTCCTCTCTGTCCTACATGCAACACTGATCTCCCAATCACGCATATCCTCTTAACCTGTCCCATATAGCTGAACTCCAGATCACACCTATCCCCCTTCATCTCAATTTCCAATCTTTTCAAGAACAATCCTACCTCCAACTTCATCATCTTTCTCCACAACAGCAATTCATTCCACCTGATCTAAACCTCCCTTTCCTTCCCTTCTCTGCCTTACCTTCCTTTTATTACCTTATTAAACTTCTTTCCCTTATCCACCTCTCTCCTTCCTTCCCTCTATCCCTCCTCTCCCCTATCCCTCCTCTCTTTCCTCTCTGTCCTAACTCAAGCACCTTTGTTTTTAACACCTTCTTGGCACATTTGACTCTTTTGACTGCCGCAGTGCCATTAAACATCAACAAACCAAACCTTAAAGCAAAAATTGCGAACAAGAGTTTCAGAAATATTTCAAATAAATGTGACTTTAACAGAATGTTTGCAGGATTTTTGATTCTTTTATGTTTCCTTTCCTTAGCTCTTGTAAACCTAAGCAGTTCTCAAAAATTAATAATAATTATATAGATATGGTGATATGGTGATATATTGCGATATGGTGATATATTGCGATATGGTGATGTATCATGATATGGTGTTATATCACGATATGGTGATATATCGCGATATTTTTCTCATGATAAACGATATCTGATTTACCCATATTGTGACAGGCCTTCTACTGTTTCTATTTAATGTATCCAGAAATTTATTCTTTCGAATTTTATTGTTGCGCCCCTTCTTCACATAACTTTGGAGGAATTCTTGTCATTGGTTGTTGACTTTGATATCGGTGTTAGAAAGTCTCTATGACAATCTTAAATATCTTGAACTTGTCATCGAAAAATTGTGACATTAATTCTTTTGTTCCATCAAATGCTGAAACAAAAACCAAAAATAAGATGTAAAAGTATTTCTGCCTGTGGCATATTTTTGTACGAACAAGGATCTGACAAACTTTTCCCAGCACGGCATCTCTCCATGGGCATAACTTGATATTTCCCCAGAGTACATACTAATGTATTGCTTTGGTTTATGACCATTTGTCAGTACAGTTTGACATACCATTAGTTTTGTGCCCGAGTGAAAAGTATGTTTCATGTAAAAAAAAATATGTTTTTTGTTTTATGGGAGGGAGAGATGGGGGTTTATATTATTGGTTACATCTGCTGTACCTTTTATATATGAATATATAAGAGGCAACATTACCTAATTGCTTTAAAATATATTAAAAACATTCATCATAGTAGCAAAAAATCTCATCATAACTGGTTAGACATTGTACAACATTTTTAAATCTCGGACATCAATTTGCATTTTTTTATGCAAATTTTGGGATGTATTACAAGGCAACCTTGGTATTTTTATTCATTAATCCTTTGTATTGAAATATCTTTCATAATTCTTTGGAGCGGTACAATAAATTTTGACTCAGATGTAGATTTTGCCATGCCCACAATAAAATTATAATGGGAATAGACTGTCCCATGATATCAGTAACCAAGATTTAAGGAAATAAATTTAAAGAATTTCTTAAAGATTTTGAGCTACAATATCCCCCTCTACCCCAGTTATACATCATAAATTTTGCATAAATTAAAAACTGAAAAATCTTTCATCAGCAAAAATAAAAAAAATCATAATTGCTATTTTTCAAAATTCAAAAACTGACCTCAGATTTGAATACTGCAACCATTGTAGAAATTACTACATACCACTAGACCTTCAAATAACTTAGAATTGATATTCCGCCCTCTTTTTATGAAAGGAACTGTCAATTTTGCTGGTAGATGTCTTGTCAACTGAGGTGATCAAAAACGGTGATAATGATGCAGAGTTATTCTTAGGGGAGTCTGTAGGATATTTTCAATGTATATATGCTGGTTATTTTCATTTAGAATTCCTTCTAAAGAGTGAGACAAGAGTTGCCAGATAGGAAATAAGATTTTATCAACCTGTCAGAGGAGCAGCAAGTTTGATGTATCTGTTAGTGGGGAGCACATTTTTTTACAGGGTAGCAGTACAGTGTATGAATAAATATTTTGATAAGAAGTTAAACATTCACTTTTTAACTATGCATAGACCTGTAAAATATAAAGACAAAAGTACACCAAAAAAATTACCATTGGCAACTCTTCAGTAACAATTTTTTTTTTTTTTTTAACCAATTTTTTTTTTTCTTATTTAGTGCAATTTTGCATATTTTGAAAATTATTAAGAATTTGATTTGTCATATTTTGAAAATTAGATGTGTTATTTAAAGACTGTATAATACTCAAAACAGGATGAATAAATGAATACATGAATAAATGAATACATGTTCTTGATAAGGAACTATGGAGTTGGATTTAATTATAAAATTTGACACAGTTCAGAATAAAGGTTTTGCAAATTTTTTGTGACAGATAGTATCAATTTAGTGAATACATCTTTATCTACTTCCCTCTTTCGCAATTTAATGTACACTTTTCCATCGCACAATTACATGGGGGACATTTTTAGAGCACATATTTACGACATATAATCAAATAATTGTTTAATCAAGAAATCTATATATAACAAAATTAATGAATTTTATTTTTCTTCCCGCGAATTCCTGATTTTCCTGCAGTTTAAAACCACTCTAAGATAAAGTTTTTCAAGCTCCAAGGAACTTTACTTTTACTGTCAGATCTGTCCTTAGACCCTTAAATAGATAAAGACACAACATCACCATTAGCAACCCTTCAGTAACAAAATATTATCTTTACAACCCATTCAGTCAAATGTAGTTCAAAATGATATCTGCAGACAGCCATTCTCCATATGTCAACCTAATGCTGCGTACAAATTTGACAACAAAGAATTCAATTTAATTGAGGAGGGTGAAAACAAGGTTGAACTGGGTATGGAATTTGAGAGCCTTGTACTCACTTAAGTATAAGTTCATGATCATACCCACTGCAGGTGATTTAATCCACCGATTTCTTAGTGTGAGAACTTTCACCAGATCTGATCAAGTCACTTGATCTGGATCCTTGTCAAAGGTAGGATTTTAATCCTACTAAAGGTAGGATTATAGTCCTAGTTGAATCATGATCCTAAATGGGTAGGATTATATCATAATCCTAGGAGGGTGTAAAGGGTAGGATTATAGTCCTAGGATCATGATTCTAGTTGAATGTAGGATCATAATCCTAGTTGAGGGTAGGATCATGATCCTAGTCAAGGGTAGGATCATGATTGTAGTCAAGGGTAGGATCATGATCCTAGTCAAGGGTAGGATCATGATCCTAGTCAAGGGTAGGATCATGATCCTAGTCAAGATCATGATCCTAGTCGAGGGTAGGATCATGATCCAAGTTGAGGGTAGGATTATGATTTTAGGAGGGTAGGATCATGATCCTAGCTGACGGTAGGATCATGATTTGAAGCTGACGATCAGATCCACCGATTAGAACCCAAAAACGTATGTGTGAACACAGAACTGTGACTTGCGGTCACATATGTTAGCCTGTTTTAACTTGTTTGTTTCGTGCAAACAGTTACCCTAGCTAACATTTCGCTGGTTTTTCAGTGACCCATATTTTGACTGCAGTGTGTCTGATGGCAAGCTCGCACTCAAGTGAGTACACATGACATTATTTTTCTGCAATCATCAAGCTGGCTTATTGTTGGGATAACGAACCCCGATCATGATCCGCAGATAAGTGAGAACGCATTCTTTGAGTTACCAGCCACCTGATAGTAGGGCTGGTTTGTGTGTTAAGTTATGCAGAGGTCCTCATGTGCAGAAAGTTCATTCCTTGCTAGGCTATAAGGATCAACAGATCAATCCTTTATTGTGTGTGGAGCTTTATATGCTGTGGTGGTTCGGAATAAGATTTATTTTCTTTGAATGTGCTTCTGTACTGTTACATTGTTTGGGGGTAACTTAGTGGTGTGTTAATTTGTTTTCTTTTTGTTTCTGGAGGTGTAATTTTCTTTTTGAGTTTTGGAGGCGTAATTTTGCTTTTTTAGTTTCGAGATTAGAAAGTGTTAATTTTGTTGCGGATTGTCAAACAAATGGTGTTTCTTATTGATAGAAGAAGTTACTACAGGTTGAATTTTTGTGCTTTGTTGGAAAATAGCGAAGCGGTTTTAATTTTGGATGCCGGGATTTCTTTGATATATTTTATTGGGATTATCATGTACTTGTAGGCTGAAGTTAGATGATATTTGCTGTTTATATGATTTAAAACCACAGCATCAATGATGTAGTAGCTCAACATTGATGTAGGTTATGACGGTGGTGTGAGTGAAGTTGGTATGTGTGTCTAAAGGGTCATTATGTTGAGGACAGCTGGATTTTGATTTCTTTGATGATATTTTTTGGAGTTTTCTGCCGGCTGAAGTAAGATAATATTTGCTCTTTACATGATTTAAAAATCAGAACATCAATGATGTAGTAGCTTAACATGCATGTGGAAGCAGGTTGTGATGGTGGCTCGCTAGTGAGGTTTGTTAGGTCTAAGGATCATATATCTGTATGTTGAGGCCAGATAGAATGGCAGGATTTTATCATTTCTTTGATAATTTTATAGGGATTTTTTATATATTTAGGCTGAAGTTGGATGATATGTTTCAATGGTTTCAAAAAATACTGTTGGTTGACAGTTGTAAAGTGATCATGTGTCCATGAAACTTTGGCTCGCTTGTTCTTTAAGGTATGTGAAGGAGCACTTGGCCAAATGGGGGCGTATTTAATTTCAAAGTCTCTAAAATATATAATTACATCTTTCTTGCACGTGATGAGTACTTGATTACCTTTGAATCTTCAAACCAACTGGTAATTTTTTACAAAATTATATTTCAATTTCAATGACATTGGCCTAAGTGATAATTTCAAAATTCCATGAATGAATCAAATGATATGCCCTCCTCGACTGAGAGCTTTATTTTCATTTCAATTTTATTATTTTTGGAGAGGGGAGGGTGGGGGGTTTTTACCAACTTACAATAATCATTCATGCATGGTGGGAGCCTTTTTTTCCAGGCCACTGAATATATCTATATCTAATATTTATGCCAAAGGCTTATACACACCTATTGATTTTAGTTTTGTGCTTTAGCTAAAAGATTTATTATCCCACTTTTTTAAAGAAAATAATTTTAAAAGGAGAAAAATAAATAAACAAACTCTCACAGCTATCTTTAACTGCTCAAGCTCTATTCTGGAACTTCTCCATAATCATGATTTGTTGTTGTGGACTTCTCCAAGTAAAATTCATATTTTGTTTAATGATTGTTACAAAAAGTTTAATTTTTTTTTTTTCCATTTAGTTCAACCTTTGAAAAGGAGTGATTGATTATCTTTTCCACTTCAAAAATTAATTGGCTGGCATGAGATTCCAATTGTTTTGGCAGAAGAAGTTCTTTAACTTCAAATTGGAGTATTTGATTAAAATCAGTCGACTTCAATAAAGAAGTAGAGAGTTCTGCCTGTACACATGAAAATTTACATCTGAAAATGAAAACTCACTCCCACCTCCTTATTGGCTCCCCCAACACCCCTCTGCAACAATTGTCATTGCACCCTCACAGTCCATCACATCACGTTCTCTTTGCTTGCCCCTGTATAACCTTCCCAGAGCTTCCCTCACTCCCCACAACTCAATAGCCAAGCTCTTCCAGAAAAACCCTGCAGATAAAATTATTTCCTTCCTTCATCATGCCCCCCTCTACAACCATATTTCCATATTTAGTCCTCCTCTCCCACCCCTCTCTCTCTACTTTGTTTTTGTTCACCCATACACCTCCTCTCTCGATACCAACTTTCTGGCTTTTTGTTCTCGTGTTTTTCTCCATCTCTTCCTGTTTTCTTCTCTTCCTATTTCTGGAATGATCTAACCTCTCAGGCACAATTTGACCCTCGCTGTTGTGGGGCCGTCAAGCCCTTATTAAACAAACAAACAAACAAAATGTTAAGTGCATAGGTGTAGGAACCAGGGGGAACTGGGAGAACTTCCCCTCCCGCCCCCTCCCCTCTTCTACCCTAATTTTCCAAAAAATTACAAAAGTGCCCCTAAATTACTCTCTCGATAGTAGGATACTGGCAACTTTTGTCAATTCCATATCCAGGAGGAATGTGTCCCCATTGGAAAAGCACCCCTTTTCTAAAAATAAAGTGCCCCGTTTGCTTTACTTTGCTATTTTGGGCTCACATATTCTATGTACATATTGGGATGGGGGACAATTGTGACTTTGGAAGTTCCCCATAGGAGGTCGCTTTCCCTACTTTTCGAAAGTTTGGTTAAGGGGTAACTTTTTAACCACTGTACCTGTAGTTTGAAATTACGGCTTATCGTTAATTATTAATGTATTCAAAAGTTATTTAATATGAAAGAGAAGCAGCTGAAAATCTTAAATGTATTATTAAAATATCTATCCAAAATCCCTATTTTTCTCCCATTTATTTTATTTCACAGTATGTGTATTATAGTAGAACAAACAAATACATAAGTTCATATATACAAATGAGAATGTTCATGATACAAACGTGTTCTATAGTACAGAAAATGAAATGAGATTTTCATGTGACAAACAAGAAATCAGGGTTTTATGAGAGACTGATATCAGCAAGTCGTGCAAACAGAGGGACATGACAGAAGTTGTGACTGTACTGGGCAGAATACAGAAAAAAAACTAATCTATGAAAAAATTGTTTCCAAATATCCAGTAGCTCATTTTTAAAGTTCTTCTCTAAAACTTAAAATTCAACCTGCATATCAAATTGAAATTTATAGAAAAAAAGCTATCTTATTAGATAAGGTATTGCTGACTTTGCAAGAAATTTTTTGATTTTTAGCATTCGAAATAAAGAATGGGATGCCTCAAGTCATCTAAATAACGAAACAAAACAGTTCTTCGTGATAAATTAAAAAGCATGATGTAAACAAAGGTTGTTAATGTAATGTTCAAAATAATGTGAAATTGTTCCTACGTGTCCACAGATCTTTAGTAGTGCTGTCATGACATGTCGATTATCGCCGTATCTCTTTTGCCACAACATCAAATATGCCTCTTGCGACATATCGCGATATCTCTTTTCCACAACATGAAATATATTCCTCTTGCGATATATCGCGGTATCAAAAACTAATACTAAACTAAACTAATGGGACCAACACCCACTGCATTGTCTGCTAGATCTGCAAATCATTTTTTCTTGCCATCATAAAAGAACTAACTCTTACTGATTTCAATTTTATCTGTCATGAGTCAGTTTTCTTGAAAAGTATCGATATACCCATCAATTGCATATTTTCTTAACCTGTCCCTAATCTTTAGGCAGTGGCATTACAAAATGCTGGTCTTGAAGGATT
>JAIGNY010004169.1:67500-122500 GCA_020152595.1 Chiridota heheva | reverse complement strand
GTGTAGAAATGACTGATATCAGACTGGTTGTGATGTCATATCCTCGGATTCCTCAAAGTCTTTATATATTCTATCATATTTTGTGGCCTAAAAACCATGGGATATGTCAAAAAAGTAGTAAAACTGAATATAGGAAGGGTGTTCATAATATTCCACCTAACGAAAGTTTGAGGAAGAATAATTTAAATAGTGAAAATTTTAAATAAATTTTTGTTAAAATACATGACTTTGAGGAATCTGAGGCTGGGACATCACAACTAGTCTGATTTGAAGTCGTTTGTACAGAAATAGTACCAAACTTTCAACTTGAATATCTTCTTAACAGAATAAGATTTTGCAATGCTTTCTTCACCATTTTGTTTCATTTGAAGTCCGCTTCATATAAGATGGACATGCTTAACCTCTGAAGTAATCCTTTAATATCTCTTTAAGAGAATAAGATTTTGCAGAGCTTTCTTCACCATTTTGTTTCTTTTGAAGTCCTGTTTCATATAAGATAGACATGCTTGACCACTTAACTAATCCTTTAATTATTGCCATCAAACGCCACAGTGGTTTTGAACAAAAGTATTTAATAAAAGAACCCTTTGCTCCATTTGAGGCATAGAATGAGCCTGCAAAAGTATTATAAAAGAAATATGTATCAAAAATCACAGAAAGGTAATTAATTGCGAGTCAAGCATTTGCTTTATGGGGGGACAAGCTGAACAAATGATTATGTATGAAGAATTTTTTGAACAGTTCTATAACCTAGTAGAATAGTGCCTATGGACAGGCAGCAACAACGTAGCTTGGAATATGCTCTAAGCTATTAGATAAGGAAAACAGTGTTACCATTTGTTTGATTTTTGTTCATAAAGTGAGACCCTAAGGCCCTATTTGCCCCCCTGCCAGCCTTCTTCACTTTTTGCTAATAATTTACAGGTGATGTACTGATGTTATTATCCATAATCATTAGTCTACAATAGCTTACATTCTAAAGTGCTTTGTTACTGTCCTGTCATTTATTACGTCGTTCCTTCAGTTACCATGACAATAACAGTTGCCATGACAATAAGCTTACCGTGACAACATAGTATGTGGCTGATTGTACAGAAGGAACGCCTGCAGGCAAGGTTTCCCTTGTGCGGTCACATGACCTGACATTCACCTATTATTATAAAGCAAAAGAATTGAATTTTAAAATGCAGTTGAGTGTTTCCTTCAGTAGATTGTTTGTACTGGTACCCCATACCCCATAAAGCACACATTGTACATGGAAATGATTTTTGATTGAAGGGAGCTATTTGAAAAGGTTTTATCAAAAAGAATTGATTTGAAATTGTGAATTGTATTTATCCAAGGAAATATTACAATCAAATGGAGGAGGGCTAGGGACTAAACCAATCTTTGGTCATGACCTTCTGGGTGGGACAGTGGTATTGTATTTATTTTATCATGGCAACATACTCAGTGGCATTGGAAGTGGAGTGGAGGGGGAAAGCTGCCCACCCTGACAGGGTTTTGCTTTCCCGATCGAGCCATTTCTTTCCTGGTGGACGGTAGGCAAAATGTGTAAGCTATGATAATCTGAAACATGTTTAAAATTTCCTGAAAACTGACCAAAATTTAACAAATAAATGGCCAAATTTCCCAAAAACTGACCAAAATTTAACAAAAAATGGCCAAATATAATAAAACTGATTAAATTTTAACAAAATATTGCCAAATTTAACAAAAACTGACTAAAATTTAACAAAAATGGCCAAATTTAACGAAACTGACCAAAATTTAACAAAAAATGGCCAAATTTACCAAAAACTGATCAAAATTTCCTAAAACTGACAAAATTATCTGGAAAATGGCCAAAATCTTCTCCAAACCGACCAGAACTTCCCGAAATTAAAAAAACTGGCCAAAATTCTCTGAAATGAAGGGAAACTTTTGATGGAAATTTGTTTATTTACCAGTGCAATTTTTCCACTTGTCACCAGGATTTTTTTTGTGGTTTTTGCCCTCCCCCCCCTTCCCTGAGAGGTTACCCTTCCTGAACATACTGTATATATCTTAAGTTACTGGGCAGAGAAATAAACATCAAAAAAAAACAAAAATATTACTCATATCACCAGTTTGTGTGAAAGTGACTGATGTGGAAAGTCTATTCTTGCAAATACACTCACTTTCTTGACAATTATTCATTTGTTTTCTTGAAATTAATTATTATTTTTACTAACGAAAACTTGTTTTTCTACATTCCTAAAATGGTAGATTACTTTACTTCACTGTGAAATAAAACGTCCTTAGAATTGTTTTGAAAAGAACTTTTCCGTTCAAATTCCTTTAAATAGATTTAATGTCTTTAAAATAGTACAAAATAGAGATGTGGACTTGAGGTTGTGCCTTGCTGAAAAACTGAAAAGGGCAGGGATATCTTGCTGGGATGATGGACAGAAATGATGTCATAAGAATTCTGTGGTTATGTATAGTTTCTGTTATGCACTTTTGACCCATTCTGTTCATATGCAATTCAGGGGTCAAGTAAGTCCATCTTATATGAATGAGGACTTTAAAAGAAACAAAATGGTGAAGATAGCATTCAAAAATCTTATTCCGTTAAGGAGATTTTCAAGTTTAAAGTTTGGTGTATTTTTGTAGAAACGACTGAAATCAGTCAAACTAGTTGTGATGTAACAGCCTCAGATTCCTCAAAAGTCTTTATGTATTTTAAAGAAAGTTTTTTTTTCTTCTTTTTTTCACTATTTAAATTAATTTGTTCAAACTTTCCTCAGGTGGTTTGATATAAATACCCTTCCTACATTCAGTTATACTACTTTTTTGACATATCCTGAGGTTTATAAGCCACAAAAGCACAGGAGAAAAAAAGATAGAATACATAAAGACTGAGGAATCTGTGATATATGACATCACAACTAGTCTGTTTTCAGTCATTTCTACACAAATGATACCAAACTTCAAACTTAGATATACCCTTAATGAAATATGATTTTTGAATGTTTTCTGCAGCATTATGTTTCTTTTAAGCCCTCTTTTATATCAGATAGACTTGCTTGACCCCTAAACTAATCCTTTAAGAATGACCAAAAAGCACTTTTATTGTTGGGTCAGAAAAGATCTAGTTTAAGTAATCTTTTGAGCTTTTGAGTCTTGTTTGATCGGTGAAAATAAGACAGCATTTCAGAAATTCACTTTTGTGTGGTATCATATAAATGCTTCACACATGCAAGAATAAGTGCTTTTAATGTGGAAATAAGTCATTCATGGATGGGTCACGGGTGGAATGATGTTGAAGGATTAGGGTCAAGGGTAAAACAAAACCATCTTATATAAAAGAAGACACAAAATGGTAAAGAAAGCATTAAAAAATCTTATTCCGTTAAAGAGATATTTGATTTTAGAATTTGATATCATTTGTGTAGAAACGACTGAAATCAGACTAGTTGTGACATCACATCCTCAGATTCCTCAAATTCTTAATATATTCTATCATATTTTTTCCTGTGATTTTGTTGTGGCAAGTAGTAAAACAGAATCAAGTAAGGATAATTATAATTTACCACTTGAAGAATGTTCGAGCAAAAATAATTCAAATAGCAGAAAAGTCAAATATATTTTCTTTAAAATACATTAGCAATTGTGAAGAACGTGAGGATGATGGCACCAACCTCTTTCATATAAGATAAACTTGTTTCGCGAATGAACGAATCCTTAAAGCTTTTCTATTTCTTTAAAGATCTATGGATGGGTATGTGCAGCGAAAACTTTAGCTTTATTTGAAGAATATACACCAACCATAAAAACATCAAAAGTTTACCATTTTTACAGTATTTTGAATTTTAAGGACTTGTGATGATAAATTATGCAAATTGTATTGAAATATTGTGATATTACAACAAAACAAGCTCTGAACTTATTAAAAAAAAAATAATCCTCCACCAACATTTTCTGAATGGGAGTTAGTTGAATTTGACAGAAAAAACTTTTCAAATTTATAATGATTAAACATTTGTCACAGTGCCATTAAACATCAACAAACCAAACCATTAAACATTTCTTCTCTGAAAATAAAACTGAATCTTAACTGTTTATTGATTATGAACAAAAAAAAAAATCCCCTCCTTACAAGACAGAGATTTAAAGGAGTACTAGACCGAAAAGGGTGTATATTTAGGAGGTCCCAAAAATCAAATGCTTAACTAGCATGCAACGGTAAAACAATTTTCTGGTTAATATGAATATTCAAGAGACCTTTGCCCTCATGTCGTTTGTGGGCTATGGAGGCATGATGTGTTGTGGATAATATATCTGTGAAATTCGCAAAAATGAGCACCCTCATATTTCGGTCTAATGCTCCTTTAACTTCCATTATCAGTGATACACAAAGTGTTCTAGATACACAAAGGGTTGGTAACCTGCTTTTACTTGATCCCTGCTATATTTAATCAAGTACTATAAAACAAGACAATGCATCGGTTTTAGTTTACCAAACGGAGACACAGTTACTCTGGCCAGTAAAACTAGTTGAAGAATGATAGTAGCGGTCAGTTAACATCTCAGGACAACAGATTAATCTTAGTAATACAATAAATACATTGTTAGACATGTCTAGAAAGAGTTTGGTTACATAATGGGGGTTTTCAGTAATGTTTTTTTTTTTTTTTTTTTTTTTTTCAGTAATGGATTTTTTTTTTTTTGAAAAATATCATCATTCTAGTGATTTTATTTGATCTTGTTTTTGTTTTGTTTGCTTGGGTTCAATACTCTTCATTTTCTGTGTGATAGTTCCTGGAAGTTTGGTACACAGACTTGGCATGGCTTAAAACATTTGGCTTGTATTTAAGTTTGAGCTAAGAAAGAGAGCATCAAGGCTCATTCCCTCTCAAGGAAGTAACAGCTATGTATGAGTAAACACAATCAACTAATTTTGTACCAGTCTACCGCCTTAAGTTGCTGGGCTGGGTTTTATGATGTGTAAACATTTGTTTTCATCAGACACTGCAGCAGAACGCCATGCTGCTATACAGTATAGGTGAGATAAATTTGCGAGTTTCCTCCTGAAGTTGTTTACATTGTCATTGGTTGGTGTTGAGATTGGATAAAAATCAGTTTCTTTTTAGATATTAATGTCTTGTATTTTTGACAGTTTGATTGGAAATCATTTTTGTTTTTGTCTTTTGGAAGATTTTGTTTTGTAGTATTTTTCTGCAGTTTGATTTGAATTCATAACTTTGAATTATTTTGGTTCGTCTTGATGAAAAAGGAATTCAGCTACTATCCGCTGTTGATTGAATTTTCAAGGCTCGTTTTGTGTCCTTCTCAAGGAAGAGCTATCTGTGAGCAAACACCAGCAACTAATTTTGTGCCAGTCTGCCGTTGCTGGGCTGGGTTTTATGATGTGTAAACATTTGTTTTCATCAGACACTGCAGCAGAACATTTTAAGGTGCTATCTGCAGGCAGTATAGGTGGGAGTATCCTGAAGTTGTTTTTGATTGTCATTGGTTGTTGTTTAGATCAGATTAAAAAATCAGTTTCTTTCTTTATAATGCACTTGTCAGTTGTATGACTCACTACCCCAGACAATGTCAGTCAAAGGAATGACATGAAATAGTGACTCACATGTGCGACATTGTACCAAATTGTCAGTCACCAGAGTCACTGGGGTGGGTCAATTTACTTCACTACCATTGACTTTGTACAGTGGTGATTGATTTGAGGGTAAGTCATTTCACCAAAAAATGTCAGTCACCTAGTGACTGAGGGGTGCATCAATGTACATGTTTTGTCCACCCACTGTGGTGCAATGACTCACCTTGTCCAGGGTGTAGGGGTGAGTCACACAGTTTGTTTGGAAATCATTTTTGTTTTTGTCTTCTGGAGGATTTTGTTTGTAGTATTTTTCTTCAGCTTTATATGACTTCATAACTTTGGGACAATTGAATTCTTCCTGATAAAAATGAATTCAGCTACTATCCGCTGATGATTGAATTTTTTCTACGCAGGCTTTTCTGGATCGTGTATTATTCCTACTAAGTTTCTTGGAACATTTTAAAATAACTAATAAAGGAAGCTACTATTCTGTGTTGATGATTATTGAATTCTTTTCTACTCATGCTTTTCTGGATCATGTAGGATATCCATCTGCTAAGTTTCTCAAGAACATTTTTGATCAAATACATTTTGGATTAATACAGAATGCTGAACTAACATTTTTGAAATATTAATGACCGAGCAAAGAAGGATCTGTTTTTTGTTCGAGCAGGAAACCTCCCAATATAATCCAGCTTTCTATTATTGATGTTGAAAGTTTGGCGGATAAAATGTCGTTTTCTATGCGGAGATTTAGGACTCGCACCAGACGGAGTTTCAATATAATGCGTTTTGATTCTTTTCGATCTGTAGATGGAGGTGGGAAGCGAAAGGAAAGAAAAACTATAGCTGGCTTAGGTTTTAACAGGTAAGAAACCTTTGTTCATGATTTGTCTATACTTTTTTTTTTAATTTCATTTGAAACCTAATGAAAATCTTGCAGCGTGTTCTTCCCAAAAATATAGAATATCAAGTAGTTTTCTTCACTCTGCTTTTTGTGAAGCTTGCAAGCGTTGTGAAGCTTGCAAGCTTTGTGACATGAGAAAAAAGAACCCTGAACATATGTGGTTTGCAGGACATTAGTTTTTAGCTTGAAGCTATAAAGTCATTAGTTTTCACAGCTAGGTTTTTCAACATTGATTTGAAATAGCCCTTACAAAAGTGACTCAGTGGTTAAGGAGTGGTAGCTAAAGAGGAAGCAGTGGGGGAAATTTTCCCTTCCCCACCCCCAGATTCTGATTTGCACAATAGAAACTCTGTATACATTTTTTGTAATCCAGATGAAAGCAGTCTGTCTTAGTAGAGTTCAGTTGTACCAGCTATGGTAAAAGGATCACAAAATTTGCAAAAAACAAATTTCTGACTCGTTTCTCAAAAATTTCAAGTTTTTGCCCAAAATATCCTACTTTTGCCACAAAAACAAAGATTTTTTTTGCTCAATATATCAGACATTTTCCTCAAAATTTCTTAAACATTTGCTCAAAATATCCAACTTTTCCCTCAAGAGGCAGAGGAATGGGGGGGGGGACTTGGATTTTGACATTTTTATGGTTTTGCCCACATGCAAAAGGCTTGCTTTGCCAGGTTCGATTCCTGCCAGGTAAGATTCCTGCCAGGTTCGATTCCTGCTGCGATTGCTGCATTGTTTCCTTGAGCAAAATACTTTACTTAATTGCTCCAGTCCACTCTGCTGTAAAATAAGCACCAGCATAAACTGCAATGGACTGGCGTCATCTGCTTATGCCAAGGAACCGGCGATAAGCACCTTCTCTTTGGCCTTATTGACGTAAATGAATTTAATATTGAACTTTACAAAGTAGCATTGCAAGTTCGCATTTTGAACATAATTTGTCGCAAGCTCACAGTTGAATATTTAAAATCTTGCATAACCTTATACAAGCATAGTTGAGCAGGTTTGAGCTATGCATTATGTTTTGAACTGAAAGGCTTGTAGAATCTTATACAAGCATATTTTAGTAGCTAGGAGCTGACAGAACACTTTGGTTTGTGTGAAAACATTCAATGAATGTAGTCTTTGCCCTTTTTACAGTCATTAAAATTTGACGAAGATCATTAGCATTTCTAGTATTTAATTGAGCAATGTTTCTATCATCATGCTTGTTATTAAATGGGTGTTGCTATGGCTACCAGAAAATAACACGCCATGTTTACTCTGAAGTCCTCAGTGGATTAACGAAATGTGAACTTTTGTAGATTCCACACTGGAAAAAATGCATGATATGCTAAACATCTTCACCATTGTTCACCCAAGTCAAATATGAGAATTTTGCTGTGTTTTTTTTTTTTTGAATTATGAAAACCTTACACTGTCCGTTAACCTTTAAATATGTAAAAAATAAAAATGGGTGGCATATTTCATAAAACTTTAATAGTTTCCAGTGTTGGGGATAATTGCTCACCCCTTCCCAGCATCTGGTATGAATGTGAATATCTTTACTCTATTAAAGAGTAACAACAATTATTATTTGCTAGCTGATTGGTAATTCTGTGTATTAAGTAAAGTATTGTAACAACAATGTTATAGCTTTAGACAGATCATGAAGTAATTATTTTCCATTCCCTCTCTTAGTAATATTTCACCAGCCAGCAGTATCGCTTCTCTTACTCCGGAGCAAAGTGAACCAAGGATTGTCCTTGTGCAAAGAGGCAAAAAGGGGTTTGGCTTTATCCTGAGAGGGGCAAAAAGTAAGTTATTCAAAATTTTCTAAGAAATTATAATTTCATGTTAATTTTAAACTTTATTTTATTCTCATTACCTTTCTTCATCCTACATGTGTTTTAAGGCCATTGTTTTAGGAGGTGGGTGAGGGGGGATTTCCCCTCAGGTGGATGAGGGGATTGCCCTTCCCCTGCACAAATGATATATTTTCAGGTAGATTTATAAACAAAATTTGTAACATATCCGTATCTTTGCAAATTTATCTTGTCTTACTTTGTATTATTATTGTGATAAAACAAACAAGTGAAATAAAAGGAACATCAAACACACAAATGACTTAAATATTATACTTGAATATTTAAATATTATACCCCTCTGCAACAATTGCCATTTCTCCCTCACAGTCCACCACATCCTTCTTGCCTGCCCCCTGTACAACCTTCCAGAGCTTCCCTCACCCCTCACAACTCCATATCCGATCTCTTCCAGAAAATCCTCTGGGTAAAATTATCTCCTCCCTTCATCATGCCTCCCTCTACAACCAATATTTAGTCCTCCCCTCCCACCCCCCTCTACCTACTTTTGCCTTTATCAGCACCCCTGCACTTCCTCTCTCGATCCAGCTTCCTGGCTATTAGTTCCCGTACTTCTCTCAGACTATTTTCTTTTCTTCCTACCTCTGGAATGATCTAACCTCTCAGGCACAATTTCACCCTCATTGTCATGGTGCTGTTATGCCTTCATCAAACAAACTTAAGAAAAGCTTGAAATTTGCATTTGTTTATTAGTCTGGGCCTGGTAGATATAATGTCTGGTTCCGATTTATTTTTTAAAAAAATTTTTGTCATTTTTTTTCGTGAATTTTAGATAATGTCACAAAGTTACATATCATGTTGTGGTCTTGTGGCAAAAACAGGCTAGAAAGTTTACGTTAAAGGATTAGTTCAGTGGTCAAACATGTTCATCTTATATGAAAGAGAACTTTAAAAGAAACAAAATGGTGAAGAAAGCATTCAAAACATCTTATTCCTTTAAAGAGATATTTAAGTTTGGTATAATTTGTATAATTTGGTATAAGTTTGGTATAATTTAAGTAGAAATGACTGAAATCAGACTAGTTGTGATGTCATAGCCTCAGATTCCTCAAAGTCTTTATGTATTCTATCATATTTTGTCCTATGATTTAAAAACCATGGAATATGTCTAAAAAGTAGTAAAACTGAATCTAGGAAGGGTATTCATAATATACCAACTGAAGAAAGTTTGAGAAAAATTAATTTAAATAGTGAAAAAATTGAATAAATTTTCTTTAAAATACATAAAGACTTTGAGGAATCTGAGGCTGTGACATCACAACTCGTCTGTTTTCAGTCGTTTCTACAGAAATGATACCAAACCTTAAAGTTTAATATCTATCTCCTTAATGGAATAAGATTTTTGAATACTTTCTACACTATTTTGTTTCTTTTAAAGTCTTCTTTCATATAAATAAGATGGACATGCTTGACCACTGAACTAATCCTTTAAAGATATTGTTATGTATTTCTTGGAGTTGTTGGTGCAACACACAGGTAAATCTGGTTGACAGTATAGCTGTGTTTTGTATCATCTTCTGTTCTAACATTCTATCAGGCACTGTTTTACATCATGCCAGTGACAATCCCTCTGTATTTCTACATGGTTAAAGCATATTGAGGTATTTAATTTCAAAATAAAAAAACCTGAGAAATATCAGATAATTTTTGTAGCTATATAACTTATCAAAAACTATGTTTTTATATGGTTTTAAATTCCTTAGTAAATTGTGCTGAAAGATGTCTGATGTCTTTTGTGAAAAACATTTTTATGTTTTATGTTCCGCATTCTTTTGGTGCTTGGGGATTTTACCAGGCATGTTTCTTGAGAAAAACTCACACAAGGACAAAGGATCTATATCAGTACACTCCCTTTTCCTGATAACGCCATAGAGAAAGGTCAAAGGTCACTGCATGACAGATCGTTCTTCCTACAGGCACCACAGTTTATGTCATGCAGATTCTGTTCATTTTTCATCAGTACATTTATGTTCACATTTGTAGAACTAGTTTATAAT
Organism: Chiridota heheva; assembly: GCA_020152595.1. NCBI lineage: Eukaryota > Metazoa > Echinodermata > Holothuroidea > Apodida > Chiridotidae > Chiridota > Chiridota heheva. The sequence continues at coordinate 112,144 of JAIGNY010004169.1, read as the reverse complement.
CTGTAAATTGTATTTTGTGGAATTTTTTGGTTTAAAGATAAACCGTGTAGTTATTTTGAGAAGAACTTGATACCTAAAATAAGAATGGTAATCTTCCATCATGTCATAATCTCAATGGAAATTGAAACGTTGCATGATTTAGATGGTAAGAGAAGATAAGTGGGTATAAAATAGCTCCATGAAATATCTAAGCTTGTACTGGTAGTGTGTGGTTTTAACCAAGCACAGCTGCGTAAGTATTTAGGGTTCAGGGGGAAATATCCCCCACCCTCACCAATATTTGGAATGGAAGCTTGATCCATGTTGGAAAATTGATATGAAACATATGTATCTAAATTTTCTGATTTTCGGACATATGATACAATATTTGCAACTTTTCTGACCCATAATCCTCCATTTTCCGTATCATTATTCTAACTATTCTGAATCGTGCTTGATTGCTAGAGAAACTTGAAGGTACCAATCTGCCGGAAGATGTAGGTCCTTTATACAGTGTCATTGGAATGTGCTGTGTATAGGCAGCAACTCTCAAGCCGGACACTTAAAGGATAAGTTCAGTGGTCAAGCATGTTCATCTTACATGAAAGAGGACTTTAGATGAAACAAAATGGTGAAAAAGCATCAAAAATCTTATTCCGTTAAGGAGATATTCACATTGAAAGGATTAGTTCAGTGGTCAAGCAAGTTCATCTTATATGAAAGAGGATTTCAAGTGGAAAAAAAATTGGGAAGAAAGCAGTCAAAAATCTTATTCCGTTCAGGAGATATTTAAATTTAACGTTTGGTATCATTTCTGTAGAAATGACTGAAATCAGACTTGTTGTGACTTCACAGCCTCAGATTCCTTAAAATCTTTATGTATTTTAAAGAAAGTTTATTAAACTTTTTTACTATTAGAATTATTTTCGCTCAAACTATCTGAGGATGTAATGTCACACTGATTTTAATCGTTTTTACACAAATGATACTAAACTTTATACTTAAACATCTCCTTAACGGAATAAGATTTTTTGAATGCTTTCTTCACCATTTTCTTTCTTTTGAAGTTCTCTTTCATATAAGATGGACGTGCTTGACCCCTGAACTAATCCTTTAATATCTCCTTAACGGAATAAGATTTTTGAATGCTTTCTTTACCATTTTGTTTCTTTTGAAGTTCTCTTTCATGTAAGATGGACATGTTTGATCCCTGAACTAATCCTTTAAACAATCTTATTCAGTTGTGACACATTCAGAAAACTGTTTTCATGCCATACCACCTGGTGCTGGAACTTGGTCAATTTATTGGTTAGAAAGAATCCTGCAAAATTGATAATAAATGCAGCAATTCCACATTCATAAGCTGCCCCTATGAAAGATGTGGTTGCTTGATAGTTTATTTTTAGTTATTTGGTTCATTGTTACTTATTTTTACGTTTGTCAGAATTGAATACCAAGGGTCAGACCACCAAACTAGACTGGGATGTTTTATTTAGTGAAGTAAAACAACACTACCCCCAGGGTTTTTATTAGCAGCACGATCACGCAATCAGTTCTCACAATACCACACAATGTTAGAAGCAATGGGATGGTTGTGCACAGCTACCAGGAGCTTCTGGCTTAGACAAGTGTTCAAATCCATGCTAAGCATTCAGTGATAACATTAGGCCTCGAGTTAACGATCAAAATTTAGACATGAAATATTTATGCATTTTATGGAAATAAATATAATTTAGAAGAGTTTTACCTTGTAAGTACAAAATAAAGTAAGAGGTTATTTTTATCGGTAAAATAATTCTTATAACTTGCGAATTATGAATGGATCCCCTACATACTTTAATGTATAAAACAAAAAATGTGACCGAGGCCTTAATGTATGTGGTAAAATTTGTAACTAGTCTCCAACTACAGTCTTTTTCTGTAACTACGATATCCAGCATTGTGTACAATCAATATAATAATGATAAAGAAAAAAAGTTTTAAGCGAATTTGGTAAATTTTTATGAATGTACATTTGACGTTATAATCTATTTTTGAATTAAAGATTTAAGAAATTTCTAACATGCCTCCAAGAAAGAAATTGCATGAGATAAATTCCCTACCAAAATTCTGAAATTCCTTCTATAATTCTAAAATCCCTGCCAAAATTTTTGAAATAGGTAATTTCCCTCCCAAAATCCAAAGCTAGTGCAAACTCTGTCCTACTGTGTATCTTTTCTTGGTTGCATGATTAACTTCTTATACCATTGTGACCACATCAATTGTTTGATTGTTTTTATACCCTAGAAAGGGGTTTGGGGATGATTTTATTCATCAGGGAGGTAGGGTGGGTGGAAGATTTTTGTTTAAAATTGTTTAAATCAGTAATTTGATAAGAAGTTAATAATCCATTGCAAGTATTGTTGCAATGAGGCTGGTCAGATATCCTTGGAATTCAAAAAATGATTTGAATATTTATGTGGTAGTATTAGTATATTCTCCATCCATCTTGAGGAAGGAATTGGATTTTGGTGAAAAATAAATATTGTGCAAGCCTTTTTTTTTTGGGGGAAGCATGATGGGTATATGGAATGGGGGTGGAGGAAAACTGTGCATGTGTATGATTTTATAGTTGAGTTAGTTCTTGTTATATTGATTCACATACTTCAATGCATATCATCTCTGCTTTGTTTGTAGCCCCAAAAAGCTCCAGTGCAGAATTCATTCCCACCAAGGACTTTCCAGCACTCCAGTACTTAGAGCATGTGGACAAAGGGAGCCCCGCGGACAAAGCAAAGCTCAAGAAGGGGGACTTCGTCCTTGAGGTAATGTATATCTTAAAACATATTTAGAAAAGTTTCATTGGTATTTTTCTAGCCAATTAAGACTTCCTTGCCTCACTTTTCACTTACCGAAAAGATATTTACATAGTGAAACAGTTTTCAACTAGGCCTATGGGTCAGTCATTAAGACTTTGCTAGCCCATATGCAAAATCAACAAGTCCTGGTCTTAGTGGTCTATTTTATTATATATATGCCTCATCATGCTACTTTTCTCTCGCTAGGTCTATGTATGTGTAAGGTTAATATTGCTCCCCATTAAATTGATGTAATCAATATTAATGGGGAATGCATTAAAAATCAAATCAAAAGAAATACCTTGGAACGTGGTGGATGGTCAGATGTCTCTCAAGAGACACATTGCAGAAAATGTAAAATTGCAATGTGGGGCATATACAAAATTAAACAAATTCGTCAATACCGTACGCAGGATGCTTGCACCACACTCATGTCTGGGGTAGTGCTGTCACACTTAGACTATGTAAATGCAATCTTTATAGGACTTCCGGAGTGTGAATTGAACAAACTTCAGAGGGTACAGAATATTGCGGCCAAAACAGTTCTGGACAAACAAAAATATCATAGCAGTAAGGAATGCCTCAAAATCTTACACTGGCTTGTAGTCAAATTGAGAATCCAGCATAAAGTACTTACCTTAGTGTACAAGTGTGTAAATAACCAGGCACCAAATTACTTGAAGGATCTGTTAATTGATATACCTAATAGGCAGAACACCAGGTCTACTACCTCATATAACAAGTTATTTGTACCATTTACCAATCGTAACACTTTTGCTGGTCTTTCTTTCGGTGTAATGTGACCGACATGGTGGAATGATCTACCAGATAATATTAAACTTGCTCAGTTGGTAAGTGTTTTTAAGCGTCATTTAAAGATTTACCGTTTCAATCAAATTTTAGTGGTATCTCCTGTTTTGTTTGTTTTGTATGTGTCGGTCCCATTGCGCTGGGGGAGCGGCTGTCATTCTTGTTTTATCATTGTGTTGATGTTTCATTTGTAAAGCGCCACTGATGATTGCCAGATCAAATTGTGCTGGCTATATAAATTCATGGATTAGGATTAGGATTAATATTGCTGTATTTTTTTAACAATTTCCAAAAAATGCATGAAAAGAACATTAACAATCATTACAGGCACGATTCCAAATTGGGAGTTTTACATACTTTAAATATTCAGGTCTTCATATGCAAGTGTTTATGCAAATCACATCCAACATGAAGGTTTTACATATTTTTTAAATCCTCAAGTTTAAAATGCAAATTTTTATGCAAATTTGCATGTTTCTGAAAGCATCCTTTTACCCAAGGACTGAAATTCCAGAGATCCTGGGGTTTTCTTTCTCTACAAACTGTATCTCAAGCAACTTATATTCAGACATAATGGCTATAAAGGCATCACTGTTACTTTAAGAAAAAATTGTGAAACATTAGCGCAGCCTGACTGATATGCCTGACTGGTTTATTTAAATAGATCAATGGCGAGGATGTAACCTCAGCTCCCCATCAGTACGTGGTTCACATGGTGGTTAATGCGCCCGATACCATCGTCATGAAGGTGGTGACTGTTCCCGGCGCCAAGTCATATGAAACTCTTCAAAGAATAGGTAAGTCGGTTTTTACCCCCTCCCCCCGCAGTTTAGAGCATTCTGCTTCAGTGCTATGAAAGATTGATGTTTCTGTGAGTAGTAAAAACTGGTTCCCCCTCAATTGGAAAGTGCTCATATATTCCATCTTTGCTTGTCCTTTTCTTCATTTTATTGTCTGTCCGTCTTGTTTGTTTGTTTGTTTGTTTGTCTACAGAATATGTTCAAAAAAAGTGAAAGGAGGTAGTTGTAGCATTAACCAAATATACGGTTTAATGAAGGTATGTGTTTGCACAATGACTGGTGTTTATATTTCCCCAGCACCTGATTTCATCTACATAACTAAAAAAAAACATATTCACTTCTTATATTAAAGAAAGGGTATCTTTGCATAAATAAATTATAGAATTGAACGCTGCCGTGCTGGCAACGTTACTTCTGGTTTTCAATTCCTTATTCATTGCGAGAAATTTGTGATGTTATCGACAGCGCATATAGGCCGGCACATGTATGATAGATAGATAATATCACAGATTTCTCGCTAATTAATAGCGAAAATTGAAAACCAAAAGTGACGTTAGCAGCACAGCGGCGTGTTCTTCTAAATGTATTTATGTGACGATAACTTTTCTGTAAAAAACACGAGACCTATAAGTGGTGAATTTTTCCACGTATTTATCTGTTGAAAAAATAATTGATGTCATAGAGGCAATTCCATTGCAAATGTTTTGTATTTCTTTGAACGTTAATTGTTTGTTTCTGTATGATTAGAAACAATTTTCCAAAAGTAATTGAAGTAGGGTTTATTTGGCAATGTATATAAACACCTAACTTTCATCAATTGATTTTTCTAGTAAACTTTGTGGGAGAATTTGTTGCTGTGATGTCATCATGAGCCTCTTATTATTTGTTTATTGGCATTTTTGTGAACCTTAAAATTTGAATATCTTCTGGTAGGAATAACATATCAACATCATTTTTGTACTAAATTGTTTCTAAAAGTGTTCTCTTCCTTATAAAAAAAAAGGTTACGAAAAAACATGGAATATTCCTTTCAAAACATGGGAATATTCCTTTAAAACATGGGAATATTTCTTTCAAAACATGGGAATATTCCTTTCAAAACATGGGAATATTCCTTTCAAAACATGGGAATATTCCTTTTAAAACATGGGAATATTTCTTTCAAAACATGGGAATATTTCTTTCAAAACATGGGAATATTTCTTTTAATGTTGGTTTTTGTCAATAGACCAAAATAATTAGTCATGTAAAGGATCCTATTGTTTTAGGTTGAAATATAGGACGTTCAGTTTAGTTATTAGTCAGAAAGTAGCTTGGAAGGAGATTAAACAAGTAAGATAAAGGGAAGCATGTCCGTCCTTTTATGTTTAAAGGGCTATGGACATCTAGAGGCAACATGGGCTTAATTGGTTTAAAATATGATCTAAACCATTAAAACAGCAAAGTATTCCATTACAATTGGTTAAAATTGACCAATTTACAGCATTTTTAAGTTTTAGCTGTTATTGCACAATAATGTGTGACATCAATAGGGGAAGGATCCTTCACTACCCTTTGTAAAACCTCTGTTTTTATTCGTCTGTCAATGTTGTCCGAAATATAGAATTGGACTTCACGCAAAATTTGAAATTTGTAACACTCCGAATCATCATGTATCTAAAAAAGACATTCTGAAAATCACAAGTAGCTGAAATTGAAGACCAGAATTGAAAGAAGTATATACAGATTTTGAGATGTGTTCCTCTTGGTATATTACAAATTCCAGACAAATTAACACATCATGAAACTTTGTTTAGTCTTAACTTGAAAACTAAATATTGAGCTTTTTACCAATTTGAAAAACTATTCTCCCAGAATTCCATGCTTTTTCACATATCTAAAATCTGCTAGATGTCCATAGTCCTTCAAAGTTAATAGAAATGGTGTAATGCACTTGTCAATTGTGTGACTCACCCTTACACCCCCAGACAAGGTGAGTCATTGCACCAAGATGTGGGTGACCAAAACATGTACATTGGGCACACCCTTGTGAAATGACTTACCCCAAATCAATTACCTCTGTACAAAGTCAATAAGTCTGAAGTAAATTGACCCACCCCAGAGTCACTCTGGTGACTGACAATTTGGTACAATGACACACATGTGAGTCACTACTTCATACGTCAATGATTCAACTTTGACTGACATTGCTGGGGGTAGTAGGGGTGGGTCATACAACTGACAAGTGCATAAGGGAGCAAATGAAATACAATTTATAATTTGTGAGTTCAGCATGATATTGTGTTTCTCGTGTCCTGTAATGCAGCACTGACAAATCCCCACAAGCAAAGCATGAGCAGTAGGGAAGCCATTTCCCTGAAGAGCGAGTCCCTGTCTGGGATCACAGACGAAGAGGACTCACCACGTGCAAACCCGGCTGCCGTGGCGAGGCCCGATGTTGAGATAATATCTATCGGTATGTAGGTACCTTCTGTGAGCATGCCTGCTGTGTCGCACATTGCCGTGTCATTTCACGCTCACCTACCCCCAAACACCATCCGCAGATGATATGTAGAGTCATGCATGTACCACATACAATGGATGTTTTGTCATGCCAAATTGTATTGATGTTTTTGATGTCATGCTAAATTGCATTAAATGTTTTGTCATGCCAAATTGCATTAAATGTTTTGTCATGCCAAATTGCATTAAATGTTTTGTCATGCCAAATTGCATTAAATGTTTTGTCATGCCAAATTGCATTAAATGTTTTGTCATGCCAAATTGCATGGATATTCATCAAAGTGCTTGTATGCTTCCATTTCATGTTCATTTCTGCAATTTTTTGTTGTTATTAAGCTTTTAAGGTTTGATTTCACGGTCGTAATTCTTGGTTGGTGGGAACTTTTGTCCCTTGCCCTCCCTCACCTCCAGACAATTGTTTTTAAATACCTAAGTTTTGAAAAGCATTCCCCCTCTTCCTCCCCACTTTGTAGAGGATAAATTTGTTGCTACATTGTGAACGCGCCAAAAAGAATTACAGCATGGTTGATTTATATCTTTGAGAGCAAAGAGGTGACGTTGTAACCTAATATTGACCCCAATCAGGTCCCTAGTTTCTCCTTACAAATGCATGATCTGAACATAATATACATTGTCATGACAACTGACAGTAATCCTTTTCATTACTAGATTGCTAACCAGGTTCTTAAATATGCACTGCCAGTTTTGTAAGATTTTACCTAAAACTGCTATTGGGCTATCTAATGGTGAACCTTATCTTAATTACCTTGATTTAGTATGTGTTTACCAGAATTTTCAGGAGATATTAAAAACAATGGACTTCATTTTCTGCGGGGATTGGCGTGATTACTTTGAGTAGATTAATGAAGCTTGGAAGGTTTTATCACTGTGTACTCTCTGAACACATGTAAACCTTTATAGACTAAAAGGCTACACCACTTATATCATACAGAGTAGTTTTTGAGTTGTAATAATAATTCAAATGATTTGCTCTGTGTTACAGACCTCTGCCTTAAGAAAAGAAGGAATATTTTTTAACTTTTTTATCTTTTGATTTTTTTTTGGTGAAAATTCTCTAGTTTATTTTTGGACAGTTTGGATAGACATGAGCTGTGAAGCTTGTGTTATCAGACTGGGTGTCCCCTTACATAAACCAATTCATGGATGTGTACTCTTTCTATGTAAGCATAAAAAGAATGCTGTAGTGGGATTTTACATAAAAATGAGCATTACCAATTTGTTTTGTTTGAACTTTGAGAAAGAAATATTAATAAATCATTTGTTGGGCCTGTTGATGCATCCCATGTGTATACCGTGTCATGTCATGCTATACATTTAGATCCTTAGTTTATTGACTAATCCTTAGACTGCATTCCCACTTATCCCTGAATCACGATCCGGACGGTAACCTTACACGATGATTGTAGAAAAACCATGTCATGTGTTTCACTGAAGTGTGAGGTCATGATCTGACCCTCTGCAGGCGATCTGTTCATGGGGCATGTTATAACAGAACTAGAACGTAGGCTACTGATTTGCGTTCACACGCTTGTTGAGAATCTTATCAGCGGATATGATTGGCTGCTCCAGATCATAATCCTACCCTCGCCTAGGATCAAGATCAAGTGACCGCGATCAGATCCAGTGAGTACTCCATCAGTTTATAATCAGTGGATCTGATGTCCTGCAGTGGGATCGGATCGAAGCTCATATTTAAGTGAGAACGCTCTAGTTTATTGACTAACCCTAATAGCCTAGCAGGTTGTTTGATATATACCTAACATGACTGAAATTTGTTTGAGCAGCTGAGTTTTAAACTTTCTTTGTGGCAGCTGGTGAGAAATTCCAATAAAAACGCAACAAATTGTTGAAAGTCAGTGGGTCGGAATGATCCTTTATCTCTATACGTACTGAAAGGTGTACTTGCATGGAGATTCGTAGATTTATCATACCAGCTTGCTTTGAAAACAGCTAAAAGTAATGAAAACATCAAAATTGATTAAAAATTAACTCTTTTTACAAGAAAATTAATTTGAGAGAATACTCGAATAACTATGATGATCATTATATCATATATCTGTGCAACTGATTTAGATTTTCAATAAAAACTCCAAATTGTTATGATTGTTGGAATGTGCATTAAACTAGCTTGCTTTGAAAACAGCTAAAAGCCATAAAAACATCAAAATTGATTAAAATTACCTTCTATAAGAAAAGTAATTTAAATCAATACAATATGCTTATGATGAATGGAAAGAAATTTGATCATATAACCTTTGGAAACCCTTTATTACACTTATTTGTATTCACACAAAGCTGTACAATGGGTTTTGGTGCATGGACATGATTAGCTTATTGTAGGTCACTTAGTGGAGAAATTTGATTTAATCCCAAAATATTAACAAAAGCAAAACCAAATATTCATCAAAGAGTATCGTAATATTTATATTACGAAGCAGAGCAGTTTCAGATTCTGTAAAATCTTGCTTAGCAAACCCTTAAAACTTCCTTCTCATTAACCTTTAATCAGTATTTCCTGAGAAATCTATTAGATTAGATACATCCTAAAGGAAGGTAGTAAAGGTGATTGATTGATTAAATCAATTTCTTCTCAATACGCTCGATTCTTATTGGTGGAAGGGATGACCTTAAAAAACGCCGGTGGATAAAAGTTCTCATATAAAATAGTGCACTGGTGGGAGACACGATGTCTCAACGTCAGCTGTCAGTCGCTGTCACATGACTTGCACGCCGCCTGGGTGATAGACGTGATATGTGTTATTACAATCATATTGTGGATGTAGGTTGGGAAGTGGGTAGTAGTGAATGTGCAGAGATGTAGCATAACATATAAGATATATGGCTGGGTAGCAACAACTGCAAGGAAGGCAGGTTGCTTAGTCGGCTGAGCGTACGACTGAGATGCTGGAGGTTCCAGGTTCAGGTCCAACAACGATTTAACCAGCAATTTTCCAACAGATATGCAGAACGATATACGCTGACAATAGGCGCAGAGGTTTGTCTTCTGCATCATACCTTCTCCGCCACCTGACCTTTGTGAAAGTGGACAATGGTTGGGTGGCGCTCACTGTCCTTCGGAGGGGACATAAAGCCGTCGGTCCCGATGGTAGGCGTTTCATCACCTTCCTGGTCCTCTGAACACTTCTCGAAAAGAGCAGGGTGTAAACCCGGTGTTCATCCACTTTCCATTCTGGCGAATTAATCGGGTACACACTGAAAACAAGTTATTGTGACCTACATGTGCTCTCCCTGGCATATGCTTAAAACTGAAATACAATGAAAAAAAATATATAAAATACTTCATCTTATTTGGCAGAAATTGCAAAAAGTTTCATCACAATTGGTTAAAAAAAAAAATTGACATCTTAAAGCATTTTGAATTACCAGACCTTATTATAATAAATTATGCAAATTTTATTTAAATTCTTTGAAATCACAGCAAGAAATCTTTGAATATCCATTGTTAACTTATTGTTTTGCAGTCCTCCCCCATTAGTTAGATGGTGCAGTTGAATATGGCGAACAGGTTTTTCTATATCCAATATGGCCTTTGTAAAAAAAATTAGAAGAGAAAACAGTCGTGATTTTCAGCGACTGCAATTTAAAATATAAATCTAAAAGAATCACAACAAAGATTGTGAGTTGTCCTCTCTTCCATACATCACAGCTTTCGCATATATTAAAAATTCTTTAAACTTTGATTAGCTCCGAAACTAGAGCTTTTGACGCAATTTAAAGAATATTCTCTTCATATTTTAAACCTCTTTCTAAAAAGCTAAGTCCATCTGAGCCATTAGGCTCACAGAGCTGGCACTTATCCCAGTTTCCATGGCGCAAGTGGATGAGAGTAAAGCACAGGTTAACTCCCCAGCAGTGCTGGTACTCATTTCACAGCTGAGTGGACTGAAGCAAGTAGAGTAAAGTGTCTTGCTCAAGGACACAATGCAGCGCTCACAGCGGGAATCAAACCTGGTACTCTTCAAATGTGAGCAAGGCTCCTTAACCACTGAGCCACTGCATCTCACAAAAACCTCTTTCTGGTGAATATGAAATCTCTACCAGTCCATCCTTAAAAATTGGTTATAAATCCTGAAAGCAGTGATGGGGGAAGAAAAAAAAGAAATCTTATCAAAATTAGTTAAAAATGCTAAATTAAAGGTAACAGGACTTTGGTGAAATAGATCTGAAATATTTGCCTGCGAAGAAGGATGAAGATTTTAAATAAAGTCTTTAAATACATATTCGACGTATAAAGCGTCCCTGCTCTATATAATAAGTGCCCACCTAACGTTTTTTGACTGATAACATTATTTATGTGATTCATTTAAAGACTTTCAATAAGTTTCTTATATTATTTGCATATTTTGCATCTGACGCTCACGGTCTTTCTGTGCTGGTTACTGTGTGACTGTATAGAACCAGTTCACATGATACAGTTCGATTAGCACACTGTACACAGCCCTGGAGCATGTGCGCTTATTAGGAAGAAACTAAAAGGTGGTGCAATTCTGTTTGCATAAGTGTTCTGGGCGCTTACCACATCGAATATGGTATTTTATTTTTTGTAAATTTTGTCCAAGGGTCCTGATTTACTGTGCAGCTAGCTAATCATAAATTTTTGTAACTGTAGATAATATTTGTCTAACACTGACCATGATTCAGGTATAGCTTCCCATCAGTGAAAATCCAAACTGTCACTTTCACAAAGACTGGCCTATGCAAAGCAGACAGTGTCCATTACATATTTGAAATTTAAGATTGCATTCTTGCCGATGTAATTATAACTAATGGAGTTGGTGATATAACGTTGCGCACAGTTCAGTTAGATTGAATGTCACCGAGCTAATAATAATATGAAAACTATGGGTGTACTGTGATGCTTGTTCAACATTTTTTTCTTCTTTCTTTTAAAGATACATTTTGAATTCAGTTAGTAATCTAAGGTCATAAACTTTGTCTGACCAGGAAATGAAATGGGACCTGCGCTTAAAGTATTTGTTCAGTCCGCAAGTAAGTCTTGTTTTATATGAAAGAGGACTTCAAAAGAAATAAAATAGTAAAGAAAGCATTTCAAAAATCTTTTTCCATTAAAGAGATGTTTAAAGTTTGGTATCATTTGTATAGAAACGACTGAAATCAGACTAGTTGTGATGTCATAGCCTCAGATTCTTCAGTCTTAATGTTTTTTATCATATTTTGTCCTAAGATTTTGTGGCTTATAAGCTATAAAAAAAGTAGTAAAACAATCTAGGAAGGGTATTTATAATAAACCACCTGGAGAAAGTTTGAAGAAAAATAATTTAGATAGTGGAAAACTGAAATAAACTTTTTTTAAATACATAAATACTTTGAGGAATCCAAGGCTGTGACTTCACAACTAGTCTGATTTCAGTCCTTTCTACAGAAATGATACCAAACGTTAAATTTGGATATCTCCTTAACGGAATAAGATTTTTGAATGCTTTCTTCACCATTTTGTTTCTCTTGAAGTCCTCTTTCATATAAAATGGACGTGCTTGACCACTGAACTAATCCTTTAATATCTCTTTGACGGAATAAGATTTTTTGAATGCTTTCTTCACCATTTTGTTTCTTTTGAAGTCCTCTTTCATATAAGATGGACATGCTTGACCACTGAACTAATCCTTTAATATCTCTTTGACGGAATAAGATTTTTTGAATGCCTTCTTCACCATTTTGTTTCTTTTGAAGTCCTCTTTCATATAAGATGAACTCGCTTGACCCCTTAACTAATCCTTTAATATCTCCTTAATGGAATAAGATTTTTGAATGCTTTCTTCACCGTTTTGTTTGTTTTGAAGTCCTCTTTCATATAAGATGGACTTGCTTGACCCCCGACTTTCATATAAGATGAACTGCTTGACCACTGAACTAATCCTTTAAATCAGTTTCAATTGAAAAGAGCTAATAGTAGGTAACCCATTTCACAAAGGTGAGGACCTGCACTTCACTTAATTTCAGTCAGATATAGATAAAAGGTTGACCTTCATGGGGCCGGAAAGGTGACCTGCACGTACCTTAATTTCAGTCTGACAAGTTTGAATAATTAGTAACCCTTGTTGGACTGAGACTAAAATGGAACCTGTGCAAGCTTCACTCAATTCGGCCAGACATTGGTTAAAATTATTAATCCTTTTTGGATCAGGACCAGAAAATTGGACCTGCAGGTTACTCAATTTTAGTCTGACAATTGTTGAAATATTTTAAATTAAACTTGACAGAGTCCTGACATATTTATCTGCCCTCACCCCTCCTCTCCCCCACAAAAAAAAAAAAAAAAATCGGCATCATCATAACTGCAACCATAATAACAAAAAAAGAAATCAATAATGTATTAAAATCAACTTCAGGTATACAAATGCTTGCTTCTTATTTTGCTTCCATTTTCCCCTAAAACAAGACCCTAGATTGCAGGGACCTGCAGCAGTCGAATTAGATCAGGGACTTTCCATTTAGACTAATTGACAGCTCCCTGGTTAGATTATATTCAAGTGACTCTTGATGTGAATTACAAGCAAATGCCAGAAAGTAGTCCTAGATTACTCATAGATGCTCATAAAACTCTAAATGCTTATAGATGCTCATAAAACTATAAACACTCATAGATACTCATAAAAGTATTAATACTCATAGATACTCATAAAACTATAAATACTCATAGATACTCATAAAACTATAAATACTCATAGATACTCATAAAACTATAAATACTCATAAAACTATTAATACTCATAGATACTCATAAAACTATAAATATTCATAGATATTCAGAAAACTATAAATACTCATAGATACTCAAAAAACTATCAATATTCATAGATACTCAAAAACTATTAATACTCATAGATACTCAGAAAACTATAAATACTCATAGATACTCAGAAAACTATAAATACTCATAGATACTTATACAACTATAAATACTCATAGATACTCAGAAAACTATGAATACTCATAGATACTCATAAAACTATGAATACTCATAGATACTCATAAAACTATAAATACTCATTGTTACTTATAAAACTATTAATACTCATAGATACTCATAAAACTATAAGTACTCATAGATACTTAGAAAACTAAGTACTCATAGATACTCAGAAAGCTATAAATACTCATAGATACTCATAAAACTATAAATACTCATAGATACTCAGAAAACTATAAATACTCATAGATACTCAGAAACTATAAATACTCATAGATACTCATAAAACTATAAATACTCATAGATACTCAGAAACTATAAATATTCATAGATACTCATAAAACTATAAATACTCATAGATACTAATAGATACTCATAGATAATTATACAACTATAAATACTTATAGATACTCACAGATACTTGTGTCATACTCATAGAAACTCATGTGACACTCGTGTATAGGTCACTGTTTATAATTGCCATATATCACAAGGATGCCAAAAAGATTGCAAATTATCAAAAAGGTAGTACTGTATTCGACGTATTAAGGACCCCTGCTCTAATAAGCGCCCACTCAACAATTTTTGACTGACAACTTAATTTATTTGATTAATTTGTAGACTTCAAATAAGTTTTTGTTATTTGCTTATTTTGTGTCTGACGCTGATGATTTTTTTGTGCTGCTTATTGTGGGGCTAGTGTAAAGAACAAACTCCCACAATACAGTTTAAATAGCACACTGTATGCGTCTCCAAAACAAGGGTGCTTATTTGGAAGAAACTGTGGGCTTAAAAAGTGTAAGGGTGTAATTCTATTTTCGTAAACACCCTGGGCACTTATTGCGTCTAATACCTTTGAATACAGTATCTAGAAATCAAATCGTGTATCATGATGTAAATCTCATACTTTCAAAAGTATATCAGATTAGTTGCAAATTATTAGACCACTCCACTTATTACTTGTTTCACATCACCTAAGAGTCAGTTTTGTTTGACTATAGCACAGTAATATTATTGGTGTTTCTTAGTTTAAGTTGCTGTGAGCACCCTCATTTGGTTGATATTGGTTTGTTTTATATTTATGGGAATAAGCATAGGGGGGAGGGGGGACTTTTCCTCATCCTCACACACACATGCACACACATGGGGTTACAGAAGATTGGATTATTAGAGAAGATGGTTTACTATAGAATTTCAATAACAATTGTTTGTACTTTTTGTGCCAGATGATAACATTTATTTTACTATAGGAGACTCTTTCTTAATCAACTGTGGAAATTTACATTTATGACCATACATACAATAGACATTTTCAAATCTGAAAAGGCAATTTCCGGAAAACTAATCACTGAATACACATGCCCGTAATGGACCAATGGTATACTGGGGGAATCTCATTGACCAATCAAATTCTGGGAAATTCTTGGCCCGTCTGCGCACGGTATTGGACCAAGCATATGAAAAAACCGCTTAGAACCCCCGAGTATACACACTTGCTGGGTTCCATAAACAGTCTTGATACATTTATCAGTTTATAAATTGTCTATTTCTTGGAATGTTGTTTACCTTTAAGTAAATTGTAAATGATAAGCTTTTAATTTGATCCCTTACTATTGTAGCCAACTGATTTCATTGGTGTATGCTATATTTGTAGTCTCCAGCCCAGATGCTCAAGAGCCAAGCCCTACATCGTCTGTCAGCTCCTTCTTTCAAGACGTATCAGTGGCGTCGTCCTCATCACCGACGGACAACCAACAAAACAGTGAGCGTGTTGTGTGTGGTTTAAACTTGACTTCACATAGTGTGGTGCACATCTCACTCACTCATTTCCACTCACTTCTTTTTTGTTTGCCACTGAGGAACCATATTAGGTCTTCTGTTTCAAATATTGTGGATCATCCAATCAGTGCAGAACTAAAAAAAACATTATTGGGAGCTGAAATTGGAAAGATTGAAGCCACATTGTTCTCCTGAGGGAATAGTAGAACTTAGAGAGGTGTGACTAAATTTGGTCATTTAAATGTTGGGTGTGTCCTCCCCCTCCCCACAAAAAAAAACCTATATATATATATTAATGATAATAATGATAATAATAATATAATGATTTAATAATAATATAAAAATAATAATAGTAATATGATAATATAATGATATAATAATAATATAAAAATTATAATAATAATATGATAATAAAATATTAATATAATAATATAATGATAATAATAATATAATTTAGAATGTTTAGACAAATTTTCCTTTAATGTATTTTTGGATTATATTATACCTTTTTAGAAGGCTGTTATTACAGGCAATATTGACATGAATCAGTCTACAGAAGGGTGTGTGGTCTTGTTATAATGACCATCACTTGCTGTCCACTAGCTTCAACAATTCTTCTTTTATGCCCAATGAATATTTGATTCCTGGACAAGCTTATAGACTCTGCCCCTCCCCCCCCCCCTCCCACCTCCATTCTTAGTTTACAGTATCTGCCCCAGGTGAATATTACAAACCATCTTCAATATGTTAAGAACCAGTGAAATTATAATTTTGATTTGAATGTGACAAGAAATAGATTTGTTACACCCTTTTAAATTTTCAAACAGTTCCTTCAATTTAATTCACCCGCTAAATCTCGTTATGCATAACTCCCCAGTTATTGTACAAGCCTATGTATTCTATCATCAAAGAAATTCTAACCATAGTGCATTATGTTGCACATCTCCAGCAAAAATATGCCTAACTACTATAATCCCTTTGAACACCTTTGTTTAGGGTATTATCTTTCCATTTAACAAGTTCAAGTCCAGACATCAGACATAATTTTTAAGTCTGTGATGATAGAAAAGAATGCAGTGCTTCTGTTGCAAAATATTTGGTATGTGTTTATTGAATTGGATCACAATTAGAACTTTTTTATGGACCATACAAAGAATATGTACTGTTGTTTGGGGCATGCATCAACAACGGCTTCACGTGACGGCACTTTTGTGAAAATAATGCAAAAAAATTTGGATGGGTGGAGCTTTTTTTTTTTTTGCTAGAAAAAGCTTTTAATTCTAAACAGAAAAAGCAACTCTAGATTCCAAGTTTTGGGATCATCAAAATAAAAAATTACAGAAAATTGATGAAAGAGGGGACATTTCAAAATCTGCAGTGTAATTCTTGAAATTTCTTTTCTAAGTTTTAGTCACAGAAAATCATCAAATTGTTTTCTTCTGCAAAATTTGGATTGAATTTATGATGGAGATTCAAAACCCTCTTGGTCATGGTCAACTGCTTTCGTTCAACGTTGATGAATGTCAAACAACAATGTTGTTGACATAAAGAAATTCATAGGTCCCTGTTGTGATGTCACATAAAAGTTGTATAATTTATTATAATAAGGCGTTGGAATTCAAACTGCTGTGAAATGGTCATTTTTGACCGATTTGGATCAAACATTTGACCAAACATTTTGATCAAAATAAATATTGTTCACAATAAAGCTGGTGTTGTTGCTACCTGGCCAGAAATCTTAAAGACCTTTCTCACCAACATCAAACTCATTCAATCCTCTTTCCAGTATCCTCTGGGTTAAATGTTTTCACCTTGCAGAAATGTAAGCCCTTGCTTAACATGTTTATTGTACATGTTTGATACCTGATGGTTTTGTGAGGTCCACTGATATTAAAGATGCTCTAGGTCGAAAGTAGTGCAATATTGTCTTATTCAAGGAAATTTCAAAATAACACAGTGCTATTTGTTGATACTCATGTGGTTGAAACATTGCTAACTAATTCATTAGATTCACTATGGCTGATCTAAAAATTCACATCAAAGGTTACCATCACAGGCACCAAGAGTGTGTTTGAATATTTTAGAGAATTCATAACGATACGCACTCTTATTTCCGCCAACGACTTATGTAGCATTTTCTTTAAAGATGCATGCAGAGAACGGAGCGTCCATGACATGGTGATATTTTGTGACAAAATTTTGTCGTCCAAAAATCTGTAACATTTTGAAAATTTTGTGACAAAATGAACATAAACAGATGTATTATATTTTGTCTGACATCTTGGGAGATACTTTACCCCTTCACTCACACTCATTGGTAAGTTGATGTTGCATTTTAGTGGTGGATTCCATTTTTCATGAAACAGACATAACCAAATGATCCTTTCTATGAGTATCACTGGCCAACTGATCATGATATGTAAATCTATGCTTATCAAATGTGATAGGCAAAACTGATGTGACATTCTGTGCAGAAGGTGCCAAAAATTATGCGACATTTGAGACATTTATGTGACAGTTTTGAAATGTTGTGACGTGACATTTTGTGACAAGCCATCAATCATCACTCCATTCTCTGTAAGTGTTCAAATCGTTTGAAATGTTCAGTTTGTGTGATGTAGGACAGTGAAAGACTAATTGTTTGAATGTTTAGTTTGTGTGATGTAGGACAGTGAAAGACGAACAATATTGTGAAGGAATTACTCAAAAATCTTTTGAGAATTGCGAGAGGGAAAAACGATCAGTTTCAGACAAAGTGCTGTTTCAGACTGACATTCCTCAACAATCTTTATGTATACAAAAAACATTTTGTGTTATGTTGGATGTAATAAATGACCAAGGCACATAGGTTGATATTAATTCCACTGCACCATGTTCTCTACCTGATAAGCATCCATGCAAATTTTGAGAGTTCTGCAGATCAGGGATTTTATTGTTTTATAGAAGTAATAATGTGCTGATTAAATTCCTTCTGTATGTTGTCTAATGTTAGCACTGTTGCTAATATTGCATAATTTTTCCTTGCTGAACAGTCAGAGGTGTTATTCTAGATGGTCCCAGCTGGGATTTGATATGTTGCAATAGTTTCCAATATGTGTCCAACCAAGAAGGTACCGCTCTCTCACGTGGTACCTCCATGGTCCAACCAAGGATGTAACACTTTCTAACAGGGTACCTCCATGGTCCAACCAAGGAGGTAACACTTTCTAACGGGGTACCTCCATGGTCCAACCAAGGAGGTAACACTTTCTAACGGGGTACCTCCATGGTCCAACCAAGGATGTAACACTTTCTAACGGGGTACCTCCATGGTCCAACCAAGGAGGTAACACTTTCTAACGGGGTACCTCCATGGTCCAACCAAGGAGGTAACACTTTCTAATGGGGGTACCTCCATGGTCCAACCAAGAAGGTACCACTTTCTAACGTGGTACCTCTGTGGTCTAACCAAGGAGGTATTAAACACTTTCTCATGTGATACCTCCATGGTCCAACCAAGGAGGTAACACTTTTTAACGTGGTACCTCCGTGGTCCAACCACGGGGGTAAGACTTTCTAACGTGGTACCTTCATGGTCCAACAAAGGAGGTAACACTTTCTAACTTGGTACCTCCTATTCTACCTCCAACCATGGAGGTAGATTAGTAGTCCAAACACCTGCTGAAGTTTTGTGTGCAGGTATATCAGCTGTTTGACTTATGTACTTCCGGCAGATATTGTCTCGACATGATGCCAGGCTGTAATTTCACAAGTGATAAAGTAAATGTTGCACAATATTGACACTGGTTTAATAGTGGTATTTGTTAAATATGGGTGACTATTGATTTTTTTATAGTATTTGTTTGACAATACAAGGAAAATTTTAGGGATCATATTAACAGCAAAAAGGTTTTTAGCCAGGGGTCGACAAATCACTTGTCACCCCGACAGCCAAAACATTGTCAGGACAAGGATCATTTTTGCAAGCTCTGCCCTGTGGACATCTTATTTCATAAAGTGAGATAATCAAGTTTTAATTTCAATCTCATTTGCATAAGATAGTGACCAAGACATATAGACCTTTTCAAATCTCAATCGACAATTCCCAGATAACTAATTTAAATAATGTCATATGGCCAAGATTCATGTGTTCATAATAGACCAATCATATACTGGAGTAATCTTATTGACCATTAAAATACTGGAGGAATCTTGGCCGTCTGCACAATTCACGCACGGTATGGAACCAAGCGTATGAAGAAAAAAATCAAGCACACACATCACACGTGTGTTACGCATGAAGGAAATACGCACGCGTATTACTGCCCACAATTTTTTCCTCAAATCTGCACCTGATTGGTTGGGAAACAAAAGGAAAAGTTTCCCCAGCATTTGATTGGTCGAAGTACTGAAGAAATCACGTTCGGCTAAACTCGGTTTGAAAAGGTCTATAGAGTGATGTTGCATTGCTCTCAGGTCTGCCGGTCGGATATTTATTGTTAATTTTTAAGTTAATTACATTTTAGGGCTTCATATACATGTACTGTACCATCCATAGAGCTTCATATACCTGTACTGTACCATCCATAGCCAGCATTACCTCCATTCTCAAATACCTTGTGCTTGTGTTACATACCACAAAAACTTGCATCTCTACCATTTTGCGACTTATTTGTAGATCGTAACATTTTATAGCCTTTGTAAAACTGTTCAATCATTTGTGTCATTGTAGTTTTATCTAACATGTCAGAAGTGTTACATGTTACCTTGATATGGAAATAATAAGCTGCTTTTATCTTATAAATTGTTGTGTATTTAAGCTTTTAGTATGCATAAATCTTGTATGTGATCTGTATTGGTAATAACTTATTGACCTTACAGGCCTCTAAAGTCTGTTGCACAATGCATTCGGCACAGTGTACGATTTCAGAAGAAAAAAATTGAATAAAATAAAGATCAAGATATATTTTGACAATTTGTTTTCGAAGACAAGGCGTCATCGAATGGTCTTTAGATAATAAATGAAAATTGATTCAAGGGGCGTTTTTAGGCCCATTAAAACATAATTCGCTCTGCGACAAACTGAATTTTCAGCAAATTTTCTAGTATCAGAAGAAAACCTGAACAATTAACTTAATAATTGCACATGCGCGAAGCATTTTCTAAAAAGTTTGGTGTGCAAGGAATGGCCATAAGGTTGTAGTTCATACTTTAGCATTATAGGATTAGTTCAGTGGTCAAGCATGTCCATCTTATATATTTAAGAGGACTTCAAAAGAAACAAAATGGTGAAGAAAGCATTGCAAAATCTTATTTCGTTAAGGAGATATTCAAATTTAAAGTTTGGTATCTGTGTAGGTACGACTGAAATCAGATTAGTTGTGATGTCACAGCCTCAAACTCCTCAAAATCTTTATGTACTTTAAAGAAAGTTTATTATATAAAAAAATCACTATTTAGATTATTTTGCCTCAAACTTTCTTCAAGTAGTATATATAAATACTCTTCCTAGATTCAGTCTCACTACTTCCTGACATATCCGATGGTTTTAAGCCACAATATCGCAGGACAAAATATGATAGAGAACATAAAGACTAAGGAATCTGATGCTCTGACATTACAACTAGTCTGATTCGAGTCGTTTCTACACAAATGATACCAAACTTTAAACTTAAGTATCTCCTTAACGGAATAAGATTTTTGAATGCTTTTGTCACTATTTTGTTTCTTTTGAAGTCCTCTTTCATATATGATAAACATGTTTGACCACTAAACTAATCCTTTCTTATCTGTGTAGGAGTGAATGTCTTATCAATAATTTTGAGGTAGCGAGGCTTAATCCGTATCTAATAATCCCAAAATAAATTTATCCTGCTTTTATGCTTTAACATTGTTGAATCTCATATAATCTGTGGAGGGATAACAAACTAGGTGGGAGGGGTGCTATACTAACGATATTTCGCATTCTGCAATGAATACAAAAGGTTGGTGCTAACTTAATCTGAAAATCTTAGCTAAAATAATGCATGTTTGGTCCTTGAAAGGAAATATTAAACTATTTGGTCCTAATAGACTTATAAAAATGAAAGTTGTAGATGAAAATATTTTGCGATGAGTAACCCAAGTACTGAGCATGGCGAAAACCTGGGATAAAAACGTGGTGTGTATGCTGTAAGTTTGTCCAAAATTCAGGCAGAAGTGTAGGAGTTAATTTTCCCTTGACTCGAGACTTTGAGTTTGTCTCATAAACCTGATCAGGGTGTGAAATAAGTTTTCCAGGACCCTTGTGTTTGCAATTTTCTTGGTTCATGTAACATTTAGAGAAAAAAATCAATTATTAATTTTGTTTTGGATAAGACTAACATCCCAGCTGTTCATTAATTTAGTAGGTGGTATTACTGTACAAATATCCAATTCAAAAATTTGACATTTGAAGGGGGCAGTTTTTATAAACTGTTCTTAACTGTCATAGTTTTTTGGGGTTTTTTTTAGGACTTTTGAGTAACTGACTTGCTTGACACAATGTACACTTAGTAATTAACATCTCTGA
The DNA here is from genome assembly GCA_020152595.1 of Chiridota heheva. NCBI lineage: Eukaryota > Metazoa > Echinodermata > Holothuroidea > Apodida > Chiridotidae > Chiridota > Chiridota heheva. The sequence continues at coordinate 89,935 of JAIGNY010004169.1, read as the reverse complement.
GTTATGAAATAAGCCACACCCACCATAGCAACACGGTAACTAGGTGAGGCAAACAAACCTCAAATCCACAATCAATGCATTGACTTTGAGACATTAGCGAGGCCTGCCGCAAACTTTGAGACATTTATGGCACTAATCCAGATCATTAGAATTTTTAGCAAAAGGGATAAACAACATTTTTTGCTAACTGTTCTGGGTGACAGCAATCAGATTTACAAAGGCAGCAGTAAGACCGTAAGCGCAATTTTTGTTCGCCATTTTGCCGTCACTCATGTGTGTACAGAAATTTGTTTTGTACAGTAAATTGCATTGACTACATGAGTGCGCGCCACTAACTAGTTGTACTGTACGAGTACCATGTAGGATGTTTGCTCCACTTAGTTATGCAAATTTTGTTGCTAGGCAAATTCATGCGGTGATCGGTTGAAAAAGCTGTCAATCAACTAACTCAGAGAGGGAATCAAGACCATTCCATATAAAAATAAGGGGAAATTCTCTGTAGCATCACTGAACATGTTTTTGTATTCTTGGATTATTTTCCCATTTAAGTATGTTTTTGTTGTATTTGTTCTTCATCAGATGTTTCTGGATCTGGGACGAGAACCCCAACCACAAATGGACATAGTGGTGCCAATTCACCCAGTGCTGCTGCCATCAGTTCGCAAGCAGCCAATCAGAGGATGAGCACCCAGCAGCTTGCCAACATCCACCAATGGCAGAGTTACGAAGGGAACAAATCCACAGTGGACGACATGGAGAAGCCCACCGTTGCAAAAGCTCCATTATTCCAAACCAATACCATCGCTCGTATTGATTCTCGAAAGAAATCGGTCCAAGCAAGTTCCAGTTTAGATGAAGAATATCTTCAGAGAACAGGGGTCGGAGAAAATTCACGCAGATATTCTGCAGGGACAGATTCTGCTCACTCCTCCCAACGATCGTCTCCAGCTTCTACAAATTCATACAAAACAAACTCTTCGGCTAGCGGAGCTGACAGTGCGGTTGGTTTGCATGTGGATCGCACGTTTTCAGATCCCGGAAAGACAAATGATAACGCGACTCTTTCTAAACGTCCTGTGCCTCCCCCTCCTATGAGATCTTATTCACTTTCTCCCACTGATGCTAATGGTCGCCCCTCTAAACCTCCACCCCCTCCCCCTCCTCCACAGTCCCCCCACCCTGAAGAGCAGCCACAAAATGTTTTTTCCTCTGCAATTGCAAGAGCAGCTCTGAAAATGGAGAAGCAAAAAAGTAGTAGTTTTGAGAACTTAAATAAAAGATTGTCAAATCCTGACATTGCCCCACAAGGGTTGACCCCGCAAGGGTTTTCACCATTTGAAATTGCAATGGCAGCTAAAGAACGGACGATGAAGAGGGATTCTGTAGAAGTTGCTCTTGCTCCAAAGAAGGCGGCACCTTCTCAGCAGAGTGCGTTACAAAAAGCTATTGCCAAGAGGAAAGAGAGCATGGAATCAAATGCAAACCAAAATCATGGGGACATAGAGAATAGAATAATGCAAAATAAAGCTGCGAGCAAGAGCAGTACCCCAGAGGAAGACGAGTTAAAGTCTATTCTTAAGAAAAGAAGAACTGTCGTCGATGTAGATGAACAAAGTTCACCAGAGGACGAGTCTGGCGATTCACTTCAGAACTCGCCGGTTAGACAAGTGCCTAAACTTGCTCCGAAACCTGTCGCAGCTGTCGCAAAACCAACCAAACCACCTCAGAAGGAAGAGATTAAAAAACCTCATTTGGTAACGATAGCTCCCAAGCCAATCAGTACTGATCCAATCAAGAAGCCCAAAGTGTTGCCTAAGCCTCAATCGCCCATCACCGCCACTGGCTCTGGCTTTCCGTATAATAAGAATCAAGACTCATCGCTAATGAGTGAGGAATCGACAAGCGCCGATTCTGTTGATTCAATAAACTGTGATAATTCTAGTATCAGTATTGTGCCACCTCCAGCTGGATTTTATGTGGATCATCAATCAGATAAAGTAGCGTCACGTGCTTTCAGTAACCGTGAACATTCAGCCGACACGGCTAGTGTGACCTCTTCCATGTCCTCGTTGTCCACCTTGTCCAGTTACAGCACCATGATGACTGACCCAAGCTCCACAGAGGGCAGCGACTTAGTGAATGACAAGGAAAATATTCTTGAATCTGTCAGTTCTACGAGATCTACCTCTTCAACAAGCAGCTCTGTGGTGACCGTTAAGTCCACTTCAGACCTGGACAATGACAATGAGAGGGGTGTGGATGTCGGGGGTAAACAGATGACTCAGGAGAGCATAAATGAACACAATAAAAGAAATGGTAATTGTTATTTTTTTTATTTAACAAACGTTATTTGCAACCAACGATGAACAAAGTGACATAAATATAATGGCACTGATAGGTTCAGCGCTTTGAGGGCTATATAAATTGTGTATTACTACTATTTTGAACAGAAAACGGGTATTTTCAGTGTTTTAAGTGATTTTTTTTTTTTTAATAAGAAAAAGACTACTGAAAGCATTCAGTTAAAATCCACTATCAGGGCTTGTTATGTATCATACATTTTATGAATGAGAACAAAGGAACCACATTACATTCATCGTACAAGCTATTCATGAAACATATGGTAAAATTATATAAAAGCATCAAGTTGTTGAAATTTTTCAAATTATGCAAATGAGTTTATGTAGATATTTAGTGAAACCTAACGGCATGCAAATGAGTTTATTTAGATATCTAGTGAAACCTAAGGGCATGCAAATGGTCTTATGTAGATATCTAGTAAAACCTGACAGCATGCAAATGGGCTTATGTAGATATCTAGTGAAACCTAACAGCATGCAAATGGGCTTATGTAGATATCTAGTGAAACCTAAGGGCATACAAATGGGCTTATGTAGATATCTAGTGAAACCTAACGGCATGTAAATAGGTTTATATAGATATAGATATCTAGTGAAACCTGATGGCATGCAAATGGGCTTATGTAGATATCTAGTAAAACCTAAGGGCATGCAAATGGGCTTATGTAGATATCTAGTGAAAGCTAACAACTTGTAAATGGGTTTATGTAGATATCTAGTGAAACCTGATGGCATGCAAATGGGCTTATTTAGATATCTAGTAACACCTAACGGCAACCCAAGTTGGAATGCCTGTTGAAACTGAAAAATACAATTTAAGTGACATAAAAATTGTAAGACATAAGACCCAGATATTGCTATTCCAGAAAGATCTGCCATTGTTTGCATCACTTAATGTTTAACACATTGATTCCCACTAGGTTTTAGTGTGTAATTTCCTTAGGGCCAAAAGATTTTTTCTAAATGTATCATTGCTCCACTTAGCTTTTTTATTTGCTTTGGCTATGTCGAAGTTGATCTAAAAATCACCATTATTTATAGTCAATTCCTCTTAGTCACTGTTAAAATCACTCTCACTATCACTGTTCGTATCAAAATCTGGCTCCAAATCAGACTCATTGTCACTATCTAACGGCAGAGGATGGCCAACTAGTAACGCCATTTTGTGTGTAAATTGCCTATAAATCTCTGCTTTGCTTCATTCACAAACTTTTGTCCTGTGTTTGACCCTTTTTTTACAAAAACAGGAAGTACACTTAAAAATAGGTGGACAAAATGTCTATTTAGATTAATTTTACAAAACAAAAAAGGAAGTACCCCACCAACTTAAATAATTTTTATATAATTGACCTTATGATATCCATCGTATATCGGGATGCTGGTACACGAAAGGAAAAAATATGGACGCGTATAAGTGATGCTGGGACTCAATGTGTTAAAGAAATTGAAATATGTCAGATATGGAAATATTAAAATTTGAATGTATGTATTTATTCAAAATTGCTCGTTCATACGCCCTATCCCAGGACTCGATGGTACTGGTCTTATAACGTGCAAGCTCTGACTGAAGTCTCGTTGCAATAACAATGTAGTTAATAGCAAGCAACACTAGCGGTAAGGTTTTTCCAAATTTATCATTCCTTCACTTAGCTTTTTTATCTGCATTGTCTTAGAAAGCCATTGGCTGTATGGTGGTAGACTCTTTGTGGTGTGTGAGTTTAAATGCTGTGCTTTCTGGTTTTTTCTGGCACTGAAAATTTTCCAGCACAATTGTTTGAATTGTTTGTTTGATTTAACTAATATTATGGGATGAATTCACTCACTATTTTATCAAGTTTAAATTATTCTGCATGACTTCTTTGATATTTGAACGTCATATTTATTTTTCTGATAAATTGTTAATGTTTCAATTTTATTTTTTTCCTTTTAGAAGAAGCAAGTACAGGGCAGTCCACAAAGCCAGTGTTTGAATGGACGGTGGACGAGGTAGCTGATTGGCTGAGCATAATCAAGATGGCAGATTACAAGGAAACATTTGTAGAAAATGAAATAGCAGGGGAGCATCTTATAGCACTTTCTAAAGATGACCTCGGTGAACTCGGTATCACTAAAATGGGGCACAAGTTGTCCATCATGAAAGCTATCAAGCAACTGTCGTCATAGTGATATGCTAAAGATGGAGGAATGCACAAGGGACTGCTGGGATAGTTTAGAAATGATAAGAAGGTTTGATAACAGTTATGGCGATTGCAAGCAAGTTTAAAGAAGCACTGTCGTAAAGTGAGATCATATTTTTCTGGGGTCCCTAGAAAATTAAGCGCCTGGCCTGTGTATGATAGTACTGAATTTCTCTTTGGCATGGATGAAATTATCAGCTTAGAAAGCCATTGGTTTTATGGTGGTAGCAATTCTCTCTAAGTTTGTGATGAAAGTCAAACATGAATGTTCTAATGTACTCAGCGGGGGAACATTTCTTTGCGATATTAAGACTGTCAAGCTGGAGTTGTGATCACCCATTATGATAATGTGCGAAATTCAATCCTCTCAATATTTGGCCGAGTGTCTCTTTGGATCCTTGACTAGTGGGTTTCAGGAAACTTACTAAAAGCCTGCAAAAAAAGAAAACAAGAGCAATAGCAATTTATTTTGAGGAAGAAAAATATGCATATACTTTTGACAGGTTTTTCAATCAGGATTTAATACTGATAGTCTTGAAATATGCAAATTTGAACAAACAATGGAAAAAACGAATTAATGCCTGGGATTCTTCTGATCTAAACCATATTTTCTTATCATTTGTCTTATTACAGCTACTTCATCAAGTGATTAATATTTTAATGCAAAAATGAATTGATTCTTAGTAATGCATTCAGACTGATTATCAAGAACATGCCAAAAAGTTTGTATTCAAATCCTGTATTCATAATTCAAAAGAAACTATGCACATGTTATGAGTTTTTAAGACTTAATTGCCACAAAACAAAACAAATTTTTTGTAAAGTTTGAATGTATTCAGTGACTTGTGTATTCCAAGAAATATTGAATTGCTTTATTTCTATACGGTAAGAGTAAGCTTGTAACGCAATCCATTTTCATATGGTTTCAGTACAAATATAATCCACCTATACACGCAGTACTGCTGACAAGAAGGAGGGGGGGGGGGGGGAGTGTGTGTGTTCAAGGTACCCACATGCCTACATTGGCTCTCGATGGCCGTGATTACACTGATGTTTGGCCCTGCCCCTCATGGGATCTTATCTTGATGTTAGTTACATTTACTCACGAGCAAGGGAGGGGGATCTTTGGTAAATGTAGAGAAAACTGAGGCTGGCATGGAAGGATCGGTGCAATTGTGAGAAACAATATCATTTTCATGTTTTCACTAAGCAGATGAAGGGGCAAAAAATAAAATTAATGTAATGTAAGTGTGTATTTACTTACTATAATAATATTTGTACCCACCACTCCGTGAAGGGAAAGCTTCTGCTGATGAAATAATGTCAATGTCTGCTTGTACGAAGCAGAAATTAGTCATTTTTAGTTCTTGTTATTTATTTCATGTAAACAAATGGTGGACAGGTATGTGAACTGAATGATGGGCTTTTTGAATCGTGACTCGAGAAAAGTTGTGTGGGCGAGTTTCAGACAAAATCATGTTGTGTTTTCAACAATTTGAATGTTCTGTCCAACATTCATGTTTGATGTGTAACGTATGTCGTATGTGATTTGTAAGTGGCTGTCCGAATGTCAGAATAGCGATGATGGCCTTCAAAAAGTTAAAGTCTTCTGTTTATTTTGCCTTTCAGGCGGAGGAAAAGTGTTGTAAGTATTGTAAGCAGCAATGCCTTGATTGTGAGCCGTCCTATTCAGTATTATTGTGATAAAGAGGCTTGTTAACTTTGAATTCTTCCGTATAATGTTGTGACTCTTGACCTTTACCTCATTTTGTTTTTTAGCAGTGACAGTGATTAATGAGCTGATGCCTTCACAGGTTACTGGGTCATTTGTCTTACATTCATTAAAATGTTGCTATAGCATTTGTCTTACATTCCTTGCAATGTTGCTTTAGTAACACTGGAAGTAGCTGTAGTACGTTTTGTTTGTATTCGTAAAGTTTTGTGGCAGTAATGCTAAGTGGAATTAAAAATGTTCTTTATTTATGTTAGGTGAGCTTAAGTGGCTTAACATCAGGAATGTTTGCCAAGGCGTAAACTTGGGACTTATCAAATAATTTAGTCGATGGTGATTTTTTTACTCGAACAAAGGGGGTGGAGAAGAGAAAAGTTAGTGGAAAGTAAGTAAGGGAAATTAAATGGACCGGAGAGGTGGGGGAGGGAGGGAGGGGGGGGGGTGGTAATAGAGTGGATAATCTGTAAACCAGTAGACATTACTTTCAAAATGTCAATTTCAGTATTTATCAAAAAAAGGGTCTGACTAAAACATTTTTGTGTAGGAATGAAGGAACCCATGTGTAGCCTCCCCCCCCCCCCTCCTTCTATTCTCCCCAACTAAAATGTCTTACATTTACCTAAGACAGTAATTTTCACATTAATAAATGAAGGTGGATTAAGAATAATTGTGAACAAATTCAATTGATTTTTGTAGGGTTTTATAAAGTCTATATTTTGAAAGCTCATGACATACGATGTGTAATAAAATAAATAAGTATTGCAATGAAGATGTTGCAAAGGTTTTTTGGATTCAAGCTGTTATTTTGAATTAAAGCTGTTATTTTGGATAAGAGCTGTTATTGCTGGTAACCCTCTTGTAGTAAGGCATGTAAAAAGAAACTTCAAACCTTGTATCCTGAATTCTTAACAAGAGCAATATAAGCAAAATTTACCACTTATATGCATTTTGCAGTAATATTTGAACTTAAAATTTTCATCATATGATATTTTAAAGTTGTTTTGGAATTCCTTGCCTGTAAATTATTGTGTAGGAATGATAGGAAAGAGCTGAATATTCATGAGAAGAAATGGTTGAATATTCATGAGATAAGAAATCATAGAAAAGAGTTGAATATTCATCAAATGAGAAATTATTGAAAACAGTTGAATATTCATGAGATGAGAAATGATAGAAAGTGGTTGAATATTCATGATGTAGGAAATTATTGAAAATGGTTGAATAATCGTGAGATGAGAAATGATAGAAAAGGGTTGAATATTCATGAGAGAAAATTATCAAAAATGGTTGAATATTCATGAGATGAGAAATGATAGAAAAGGGTTGAATATTTATCAGAATTTTGTTGTTGAATATTCATAAGGTATGTTGCTCTTGATGATACACTATCATTAAATGACTTTCATTGACTTTAGATCCCTCACGCTTACATATTTTTTATACCCTCAAAAAGTGCCAGAAATTCATTAAGCAGTTGTAATTATAATAACGGAGGCATTGTTGTATAATTTTCCCCACATGGTTTTTCGATGGTGATTTTTACTGTTATATTTTCATATACATAAACTGTAAAATAAGATACAATGCATTCTTCCAGTGGTTACGTGAGATATTCAGACGGGAGGTTTTTGTAACATATATCATCAATCGCAAGAGTTTCTGTAGATAAATGTAAGTATATTGTAATTAAGAGTGTGTATCTATGATTAAGAAATTGAAGAACAAAATTGTTTTCTAGTTTAATATGATACAAAGCTGTAAATTTGGGCTGATAGAGAGAGAGTGTTCTATTTATAGTATAATATGGTGATGGTGTGAAATAATCAAATTGAGAATTGTATTTCTATGAAGGAGACTATTAGCAAAAATTATATCCAAAGAATTTTGACGTTGAGCAAGAACAATACATGATACAGTGATGGACATTTGTGTCCTTTTTGTGACATCACTTTCAAGGTGTGATGTAAGTTACATTTAGAAGAGCTTAAAGTATATGGGCAGGTACAGACAACATTAGCTAAATTGACTCAAAATCACTAAAAACATGAAGAAAGGAACAACAAAATCGATTAAAAAGAGGACTTTTTACAGCATTTTGAAGATTTTTGTGCAATATGGACAAAAATCTTGTTGAAAAGGGGAAAAAAATTGTAATAAAAAGGAAGTGATCTTTATCATAACCAACCTCAAGCTGTTTGGAATATTTTCAAGGTCTGAAATTAAGAGAAGAAAGAAAAACAAAAGCATTTTGAGGTGATTTCCTGTTCATACATCACATTTTTTCAACATATTTAAAACATTCATTACTTATAGCTTCAAAACTACACCTGCTATTTTCAAAATTCAAAGGCAAACTCAAAATGTAATGCTCTTTTCAGTCAGTGGTCGAACACTGTGATTTGTGCCTGTCCACAGACCTTTATATTAGACTGGAGATTAAGAAATGAAGATAGGTCTTTCAGAGCTTGATTTGTATTCCTGCATATTCATTAAATAACTACTCAATATTATTCACGGGTCTACTGTATTCCTGCATATGCATAAAAAAGCATTCATCTTAATTCAACATGTATTCCATTGCATAATATTGCATATGCATACTATTGTATATGCATAATATTGCATATGCATAATATTACATATGCATAATATTGCATATGCATGATATTTCATATGCATAATTTTGCATATGCATAATATTGCATATGCATAATATTGCATATGCATAATATTGCATATGCATAATGATGAGGTGCTCATTTGTTGCATGTATAACATGAATATGCATAGTGGTACTCTTTATTCACAGATCTATCATGCATATTCATAATGAATAACTAGTGTAGTCATGAATAGATAGATATGCATAATAAAGAACTCGATTGTTATTTAGTGAAGTTATGAATATGCATATGAGTACTCATTGTTATTTGCATATGCCCATGCATATATGCATAATGAAGTACTCAGTGTAATTGACAGGTGTATTCCTTTGTGGCAGTAGGTATTTATAATGATGGCACCTTTTGTCAGCTTCGAAAGGTATATAGAATATTTGGCATGATGGGTGTTTATCATTTCCTAAGCACATAAGATATTAAACACAAATCATTTAAATGGGGACTTCATTTTAATTCCCACTTGTTTGATAACTGATTAATATTTAATCACACATTTTCACCAAAAATATGACATTCTGACAATGAGGTGGAACTGCTTTAACACCCCCTTCCCCCTCCCCTATTATTTTGGCCTCATTGTACTTGAAATTACAGGCATTTTCAGGGATGGGGCCAATTTAGGCAATTTTAGATTGATATTTCCAATGCTTACCAAATTTCTTAACATGACATTTTTGCCAGCATTCCTAATATTTGAGTTCATATGAGTGTGGTGAGTTTCCATGTTGATTTCTCAAAAAGATACTAGGGTACTTATTATTCTATAACTTGGGATCAGGCTAATTCTTATCAAATACTCCCATCCAGTGGGGCAACAATTGGGTGAAAGGGGTTGATAAACCCCATTGGTGGGCCCTGAACAAAAATCCAAGATGGTGGGGAAATGATGCAATGTTATGTTTGGTATGGGTGACAGGCGACATGCTTCTCATGAACCCCGAAAGCTCTGCTTGCACTACTGCCCCACCCCACCCCTAATTTGCATTCCTGTCCCACCCTGCCTGTAAGTTGCACTACTGCTCTACCTACCCCTCCCTAATTTGCACATCTTGTCATTCCATCATATCGTTTGTGTATGAAAACTGCTTCTAGATAGGGTTTAATAAATCAATTGACAACTACTCATCCTCGTGCATACTGAGACATTTCTGAAGTCTTCATTTAAATGAATATTGTGTTGATATTACATACATACCTTGCAAATATGTGATGGCTTTAGAATTTGACAAATTCTACAGTAAACTGGTTTGACAATAAACTGGTTCAAGTTAACATATCTTTCCGAGTCTGCTGTTTTTGTCTTTTATTAATGTTTTGTATTTATAGAGTATGTACAGGTGATGTTATGTGTGGCCGATGACCTTTCCATGTTCCCTCCTTGGGAGTATAATCCCCAGCAGTAAATGACCCCTGGGAGTGTAATTGGTCCCGGAAGTAAGTAATTTGCCCTGGAAACAAATGGTAACAGCCAGAAAATGGTCCCCAGAAGTAAATAGGTCCCATCAAAAATTGGCCACCGAGAGTAAATTGTCCCCAGAAGTAAATTGTCCTGGAAGTATATGGTCCCCCGAAGCAAATGGTCCTGGAAGTAAATGGTCCCAGGATTAAATAGTCTCTGGAAGTAAATGGTCTCCAAAAGTAAATGGTCCTATGAACTAAATGGTCTCGTGAAGTCAATGATTCATGGAAGTAAACGGTCCCCGAAAGTAAATGGTTCCCAGAAGTAAATGGTACCTGGAAGCAAAATGGTCCTCCATACTAAATGGTCTGGGAAGTAAATGGTCCCCATAAGTAAATGGTCTCAGAAGTAAATGATCCCTGGAAGTAAGATTGTGTTATATGCTCCCATTATGCATGAACTTCGTTTATTGGCAGTGTGGAAGGTGACCACACAGCTTCCATATTCAATGATAAAAAGCACATACACCAATAATTTAAATCCTAGAACACCATAAATGAATTATTTTTATGCAAGAAATGCCCAGTTTGATGAGAAAGATGCAACCACTTATAGCCAGAGATGAGAATGGTTCTATTTCTTTGCTATTTATTGACTGCTGATTGGATGATTCTTTGCACAGTGCAAGGGTGTAGGAAAGGTCACCTCTCAGGAGGAGCAAGAGCCCAAAACATTAAGAAAATCATAAAATTTGCATCGGTAAATTAAGTTGCGAAGAAACGGTACTGCTGCTAACCCTCCTTCAATTTTCGAAAATTTCTTCATTTTCTCTAAATTGAAGCTTTCTTCAATTTTCGGAAAATTTTCTACATTTTTCAGGAAGTTTGCTTCATTTTTGCCACATTTCATGACTATTTCCAATGATTTCAGCAATTAATAAGTCCCCAATTTTACCACCCAACTGGGCATTTGAATTCCTCTCAGCTTGCCCCCACTTTCTACGCCTCTGACACAGTGTGCTAGTAGTGTCAGAGTACATACCCTTATTTCAGTGGTGTAGAGCTAACTTGTGAGCTGGGGAAGGGGGCTCTTTTCCCAGTGTTTAAAGTTGTCGATTGACTTGCAACAATGTGTTATCTGCTCGAAATGTGCGATTATTGAATATAGCTATAGGGAGACTTAAGTCCCTTCGAAATTAGTTAGAGGCCAGCCCCCTCCTTCGCCTCCTCCCCCCCGACCCTTCCCCTCCCCTCCCCTCCCCTCCCTTCCCGATCCGACCCGACCCCGAAATATGGAATACTACTCTGTTTGTCAAATACTACTCTGTTTGTCAAATTTCATTACTAAAATGCGCACATCTCACTCTTGAAGTTCTTTGGTTACCTAAAGTAGGAATCATTTGGCAGAAACAGACAGCCTTGTACCATTTTTTTACTAAAGGATTAGGGGTCAAGCAAGTCTATCTTACATTAAAGAGGACTTCAAAGGAAACAAAATGATGAAGAAAGCATTCCAAAATCTTATTCCTCTAGGAGATATTTAAATTTAAAGTTTGGTACCATTTGTGTAGAAACAACTGAAGTCAGACTGGTTGTGACATCACAGCATCATATTCCTCACAAATTCGTCATGTATTCTATCATATTTTGTTCTGCGAATTTGTAGCTTAAAAATCATTGGTGAAGTCAGGAAAAGAGTAAAACATAATCTTAAAAGGGTAATTATAATTTATCACCTGAAGAAAGCATGAGGGAAAAAAAATGCATTAACATTTGTCAAGAAAGTAAAGATGGTGGCACCAACCTTCCATAGTAGACTTACAAAATCAGTCATTTCTACACAAATGTAAAAGAACATTAAATTTAAATATCTTCTTTACCAGTTTACAGGATAAGATTTTTGAATGTTTTCTTCACCATTTTTGTTTCTTTTCCGCTTTCATACAAGATGGGATTTACTTGTTCCCAAAACTAATCCTTTAATTAATATCAGTCAAATTTTACATGGTCTTGAATTTTCAGGCATCTTATATCAATTCGATTGTCTATTGTAATATTTTGAAGGGGGAAGAAAATTCTGACAAATATTTTCAAAGTCTTTACACCATAACGTGAATTCACAATATCTCCCATCATTTTCAGTGAATGAGGTTTAAGAAAAAATTACACCAAAATAGCATAAGTGAGAACAAGCCAAACTTGCCAAACTAGGGCCGTAATTTTATCCGAAAGTGGAGCGACATGGCTTCTTGTCTAAAAAGTGGGAGGAACAAGAGGCAAGTTTCCCCCAAAATGTACTGAATTTTAAAAATTTTACTTAGTGGGACATGCCCCAAGGGAATTACGACCCTGCTCCAAGCGACAAACAAATTCGACTGAAAACAAGAGCTAATTAGTGACCCATCTGGAATGTCATCTGGAATGCCTAGCGTGTTATCAATCTGTCAGTTGTTCGGAACTGGGCCATACCTCAAAATAATGTTGGGGCAAAAATTTGATATATATATTATTTAAACCTGGTCAGAGAAAATCTCCATATAGGGCTGTAAAGTGATCTCCTTATATGTGGTTGACTGGATGTACACATGTATGAGCGGGATTCGCCTATGTTGGGAAGTTGTGGGGAGGGTTGTGGCAAAATCATATTTGCCTTCTGAAAGTGGAAGGCAAAGTCACACAATTACAGTTAGCAGTAGCGGGGCATAAGGGGGGCACTCCCCCATTATTTTCATTAGTGCCACTTGCCCCTCAATCAACAAAAATGTAGTGCCCCCCCCCCCCTCCACCCCCCATCATATGACTATCAAATTTGGTGAAATGTTGTATAACTTTTTGGTATAGGGTGGGTAAAGTTGTTGGACAAAGTGGAAGAATCCCCTTCCCCCTCCCCGCTCATCGTTTCCCGCCTATGTAGGTTCGATAGGGCATGTCCTCTTTAATGGATGTTTTCCTGCAATAGGCCTAAAGATTCAAGCGAAAACTGAACTAAAGGTTTGATCAAAACAAACACTTAACATACAGACATAATGATGTTGCAATTCCGCTTAAAATTACAAAGTACTATATATTATTGGCAGCATTAAGGATATCCAAAATTTGCATAACAAAAACACCGTCTGGAATTGCACCTGGTACCGCGCGTAATTTGTAATAAAGTAGATGTGGACGCGCTTTTTTTTTCTGCAGAACAGAATTGCCTTTACAGATTTTTTTTCAGCCAATCATATACAAGAATGACAATGACGTAATTAAATTTGAATATTTATACACAACATTAGGATGTTCAACGTTGCATATTCATATATGTTGGCAGACACCATCTGAACTGCTGTATATATATATATGCTACGATTGATGTAATGAAATCGACCATCTTCCTCTCATAGTATGCCTCCATCCGTGTGAACAGGAAATCTACGAGTTGGATCACGTTGAAGGCTTTCGTGCGGTTGAGAATCTTATCCTTCAGGACCCTCATTCCTGCTTCACAGTAGTTGTTTGTGTTGTTGCCACGTACAGGAAGTTTTGCTCGGTAGCAAAGGGCCCAAGTGTGTCTTTTCTGATAGATTGTTTTCACATGATCGAGGTAGTTTGTGTAGCTCTTAGCTGTGGGATTAGTGAGTAAGTAATCGTAATTTTCTTGCAGCTTTTCGTCCACTTCCGCATACAGCATGGCCTTTACAAGACCGAATAGATAATAGGCCTAGGGGACTTAAGAAGTTAGGGCCTAATAAAACAAATAATGAAACTCACTACGACTACGCACTCCACCTCAAAAAAGGGAGCTTTCAATTTGCAGGGTATTCTATAGTTACTCCCATACTCCATAGTGCAAACACTGCTGTAACTTTAATGCAAGGAAAAGTCGCTTAACTACTACTGTATAAATTATGTCTTAATTTTCATACAAGGAGCGAGTGTTAGAACTTTCCCAGAACACCACTTACCGAGATATTGTTTACTACTTCCTCGATATTCAAAGGAGTATTCGCTTCGTAGCACATTTTAAATTGTGCCATATCTGTAGTGTCAGGTTTTTTCCATTGTTTTCCGGCAAAGTAATGTTATTCACTAGCAGTCATGGAATTACTAAGTCCCAAATTATTTTGGCAGACGATATGTCATAACTTGTATATAAGTATTCATATTTAATTACGTCATCGTTGTATATGATTGGCTGAAAAAATCTGTAAGGGCAATTCTGGACTGCAGAAAAAAAAAAAGCGCGATGGGGACAAACAGAAATTTGAAAAAGTCGGAATTGAATGAAGTTGTCAATGTTTTGGAGAAGAAAAAAATATTTTGTGGAAACTTTTATTCAAAAAATAGTTTATTTGCTTTCTCCATTTCCTGATCAGAAGCATTCTGCCCCCAGAAAATTTGCATAATAAAAATTCATTATATTGGATTTAAATAGTAACCATGATGAAATCGGTCTTAGAGTTCAGTTGTTTACCAGCCATATATTTAGAGTCAGCCAAACTTCTCAAAATATCCAACATTTTCCCCAAAATTTCCGAAGTTTTTCCTCAAAATATCTTACTTTCTAAATGTTTTTGAAGGTTTTGCTCAAAACATCCAGTTTTTTTCCTCAAAATATTCCCGGTAACGGAAGGGGTAGGGGAATTAACTTAAATAAGATTTTTTTAATGATCCCCCCCCCCCCCCTTTCCCCGCAAAAACTAGCCAATTCGTTACTGTGTCGGATGTAGAGGCACAACAGTTAAGCTATAGCTTAGGGCCTCGTGTCAAAGGGAACCTGAAAAATTGCAGTGTGTTTCTCATTTAATGTTTGTAAAATGTCTTAGATTCTGGCCCACTTTTTATGTCGTTTTTATATTTTTAAATTCACTAAGCCGAGTGGGATTCTGGCCCACTTTTACGCCGTTTTTATACCGTTTTTCACTAATTGGGCTGGGGTTCGACCCACTTTTATACCGTTTTTATATTTTTTGATTTCACTAATTGAGCTGGTTCTGGCGCACTTTTTATGTCGTTTTTACGTCGTTTTTGTTTTCACTAATTGGGATGAGGTTCTGGCGCACTTTTTACATCGTTTTTTTTTTCGGACGCACTTTTTATGTCGTTTTTCTGGCGCACTTTTTATGTCGTTTTTACGTCGTTTTTGTTTTTACTATCTGTTTTTATATCGTTTTTTTTCTGACGCACTTTTTATGTCGTTTTTCTGGCGCACTTTTTATGTCGTTTTTCTGACGCACTTTTTATGTTTTTCTGGCGCACTTTTACGTCATTTTTCTGACGCACTTTTTACACCAATTCAGAAGAAGAAGAAGGAGAAGAAGCCCCTCCAAGCCAACAGAGTAATAGTTCAATAATGCTCAGTAATAGTTCAGTAATGTTTAGTAATGGTTCAGTAATGCTTAGTAATAGTTTAGTAATGCTCAGTAATAGTTCAGTAATGTTTAGTAATAGTTCAGTAATGCTTAGTAATAGTTCAGTAATGCTTAGTAATAGTTCAGTAATGCTTAGTAATAGTTCAGTAATGCTTAGTAATAGTTCAGTAATGCTTAGTAATAGTTCAGTAATGCTCAGTAATAGTTCTGTAATGTTTAGTAATAGTTCAGTAATGTTTAGTAATAGTTCAGTAATACTTAGTAATAGTTAAGTAATGCTTAGTAATAGTTAATTAATGCTTAGTAATAGTTCAGTAATGCTTGGTAATAGTTCAGTAATGCTTGGTAATAGTTCATTAATGCTTAGTAATAGTTCAGTTCATCAGGATTATTGGTGGCGCATCTTTGAAACGGGTTCCAGGGCAAAATCATTACAAAACCCCTTGTTTCTTCATAAATTTGACGTGCCCTCCTCCACCTTTGCAAAGCTAAAAAGTGCCCGCTTAAACTTGTATTTAGCATAAGTCCCGATATCGAAACTGACCTTATGATTATCATTATGATTATTATTATGATTATTATTATGATTATTATTATGATTATTATTATGATTATGATTATTATTATGATTATTATTATTATGATTATTTTATGATGATTATTATTATTATTATCATCATTATTATCATTATTATCATTATTATTATTTTAAGAAAGAAGAATAAACAATTAAGTTAGTATAAGACACGACGTACGGCAGTACATACATACACGCTCGCAGTGCAGTGACCTGTCACCTACATGTACACGTACCAACTGCGGTATGTTACGCAGGCGCTATTTCGGTGTATACGATGTATAACTCAATTCAAATGAAAAAACTGGGGAAACTAAAATCGGACCCGGGATCGACCGAGGTATTATAAATTATAATCGAATAAATCAGAAGAACAAGCGCCGATTAGGTTTATATATTTCACAGAGGGTACAAATAAGCCCAATAAGGGGTTTTCTACCTGCCTTTAGTCATTTTTTTATTCAAATATGAAAGCGAAGGATCGTTCTCAGCAGTATATTCCCCCCTCACCCCCTTCACCCCCTCCCCCTTTCCCCACACACACAGTAAGTCGTTTCTAGGGTGCACTGTCTACCGATGTCATATTTTTGCTATCAATTGGCTCACTAATGAAATGTCCTATTAAAAAAAAATATATAAAAAAGCCTGCATCCTATTACAGACAGACTGACAGATGCACTAATGTAGAGCCTCAAATTTCCTAAAATTAACTCAAAACATCCAATTTTTCATCAAAATATTTGAAGTAACGTTTGCTCAAAATGTATGAAGTTACTCAAAATAGCTGACTTTTCCCTCAAAACGGGAAGGGGGAGGGGGGAGTAGCTTGGATTCGGAAATTTATATGGCTTTGCCCACCTCTGCCAAAAAAAAAACTTTAGCTACATCACTGGATGTACGTTTCAAATTGTCTTAGGGGATAAGATTGTTTGCTCACATTTCATATATTTTCATTTAATTTTGACAAATCATTTAATTTTGACAAACGAATATTGACAAACTAGCGGCAAAGTCTGTAGATGGCTAATGTCTGTGAATTTTGCGCGCTTTGGCTTTTGGAATCTCTCTTCATTGCTTATCAAACATGCGGAATATGTCCAATGATTTTCCTTATTTCTCAGGGTTAAGGGAATTTGAATTTCCCTCGGCTGCGTTAAATTGTCTTGAACTGAAAACACCAAAACTAAACATCTGTAGTGGCGGCGGAAGGTCGAAATTATTGGGCCGACCATGTTCAGGCGAAGCGTGTTCCAAACGGCCCGCCCAAGGGCCCCGGTGGGGTCCAGAATAAAGCCTTGGTGGTGGTCCAGGGGGCGAAGCCCCGGAAGCTCTACGTTTTAAGCATTTTATAAGGACTTTATTTTTGCATTTCTGACTGGGTTAGCAACAATATTGATTTGCGGATAAATTCTTCTAAACACTAGGTAGCCTTATTATTTTGACATTCTCGTTAAGCATCGCAGTCATTTAGCCTCTTCTAGGCAAAATTACACGATAACATATTTCTAACAGGAAAGCTATAAGACTATCATTTCCTAATGCTATGAAGTACTGAAGTATCGGGCGATCTACCATCCAGGGAAGCTAACCTACAATTCCGTTGTGAAAGATTACGTCATTTGACGCGTTTTACGTCACTTGTAAACAGTATAATTGTTTTATTCATCCTGAGAATCGAAGAAAAGCGTTATTAAATTTATAGGGCGCGCATGTCTTTAGGACTTTACCGTAATAATTGTGTGTGTGGCTATAGCAAACTTAACACCGCGTACCGAGGATATTTCGAAAGGTTTTTTTTGTGTGAAATATTAATCGCGAACTCGATACGAAAATCGTTAGTTATACATTAAAACATTACAGTGAAATATTGAATAGACCTAATATCACATTGTATAACCTTGGTCAGACCATTGTCGGACAAATTTTTGCCCCGACCATGGTTGGGGGATCAGGGGGGGGGGGGATCCGCCGCCTATGAATCTGGTAGTCTGGCTTGGTGATAAAGTTATAATTTAAGAGTTCTCTTTTTCAACAATCGAAACATTCTATCAGTTATATAGCAATATTCACTACCCAGAACTACTGGTACACGTCACCGAGGTACCCAAAAACAAAATGTATGGTTGGAATTTAAGTTTAAATTAAGGCTTAGGCCTACACAAACTCAATGTTTCCTTGTGAAGTGCCATTATTTATCAATTTTCATTCAAATTTATTGTGCATTTAAATGAGTTTTTAAAATATAGTCAAACAAATGATCCCTGATGACAAGCAGCCAGGGGCGGGCGCTCAGGGGGCTGAGCCCCCTAGATATTTTCGATGGGGTTCAGCCCTTTAGCAATATTTAATAATCGCACATGTCGAGCAGATAACGCATGTCAATCGATAACTTTAAACATTGGGCTGTTGGGGAGAAGAGCCCCCCTAGCTCACAATTTAGCTGGTGACCAGGCTTAGTAGATCGTCAGTGGCGTCTAAGGGGGTCTATTGGGGCTTAGTTCCTCTAAAAACGCCGTAGCTTCCCAAAAAATTGAAAGCCACACAATTAATTATCTAAATATCAAATGAACCAGGCCTCAGGAAAACTGGAAAACATGTTATTTGATCGCATCGATTGAGTTATTTTTAATTTTCCAGTTCGCAACCGAAAATGGACAAAACATATTTAATTTTGGCTCCAAAATCTTCAACTATGGATCACAAATCTTCAATTTTGAACCAAAAATCTTCAGATAGGGAGGTGAAAGTCTTAATAACATTAAGGTCATGCCCCTCTTTTAAAGAAAAAATGTATTTTTAAAGCAATACAATTTTCAAATAGGTCTTTTTACCTGTTTACCTTTTTGCACAATGCCATTGCCAACATTTTGTCCTGCAAGTGGTGTAGGAAGGATAACCTCTTAGGGAAAATTATCCTGCATGCAAGCGGATAAGTTGCATGGTAAATTAAGTTTCCATAAGATGTTGCTGCTAATTGCGAAATCTGCTTGAAATTTCGGCAATTCTCTTTGAATTGTCAGGAAATTCTCCTTGAATTTTTTGGAGTTCTCTTTGAAATTTTAGGAATTATGCTTGGATTACGTTCGGAAAATCTCTTTTTGAGTTTTCAAAATATTTTCTACACTTTCAGGAAATGTTCTTCAATTTCCGTGAAATTTGTATTAGTTTGCAGGAAACCTTTTTTAATTTTCGGAAAATCTCCGTCACTTTTCGGGAAATTTTCTTCAATTTCGAGATGTTTTCTTTAATTTCCGGATGTTTTCTTCAATTTTCAGGACTTTTTGGGTGAGGGGGAGGTGAATGAAGGGGGCTTTTAATAAGCCAATATACCCAGTACAATCCAAAGAGCGTAGATGATTTATAGATTAACTAGATTCAGGTATCAGGCTATTCAAGGTCGAAAGGCCAAACTCTCAGTCGCGCAACTCACAAGTTGTACTCTTTTTTCCTTTTTTTTTGTCATTTACTTTAGGATCATAATCCTATCATGAGTCCCCCCCCTCCCCTCCCCCTTCCAGGTAAAAGTCTAGACGCCACACACCACGGCTAGTCACTTCATATGAATTCAAAAGGAATTTTAAATTGTATTTAAACGAAAAATAATTGTAGGAGGGACGGGCCTTCAAATTATTTTAGTCCCGCTTCTCCCCACCCCCAATTAACCTTTTTGATTTTCCGCCATTCTTTGATTCACTGTCTGCGACTTGTTTCATTCATTTTCGTTGGTAAATAATGACTGCCTATACCGATCAGCATTTGATAAAGTCTCACAACTGAAAGCAAACATATTCTTTTTTATGTAAACATAATATAAAACTATCAGATCAAAATTAAAGTACACAGAGTGTAAGGTGTTTTAGTTGGGCCATTTTTCAGTATTCATTTTTATTTGCCTATTGCAACGTAGCCCAATATTGATACTTTTCGCGTTCAATAGTATACAGAAAATGCGCTAACATTTAGGTTACCTATCGATAACTTAGGCAATTGGCTATCCTTTGTAATCGATTAAACAGTCGAACACATCGCTCGATTGTACCTGAAAGCTAAATATTGATGAAGGGCCGCGAGAGCCAATGCGGGCCCGGGTATCTTCAACACACATCTTTGATAAACCAAAGTTGATAACTCAGAATGTAAAGGCTATGTTTTAAACGCATATTTCTTTACCTCCCATCTGGGAAGGTGAAATCAGACTCACCTCCTCTCCCCCTTCCCGATTTATATACGCCTCTGGGTACAGCCCTTTTCCTATAGTAATCGTTCCCCCCCCCCCTGGAGTTTTGGATGAGCATGTTAAATAAAACGTTGACCTTCAGGCATGTCAGGAACTCTGTCGGAAGCAGCGGTGCGTACTCTGCCCCGTCATTCATTTGCCCACCCGGGTCACCACTCTCCCGTGCACTTCATGGATGGGAATTACGGTCATATAGGTCAACATACAATTATGGCGATAATGGGGAGGGACTTGTTTGGTATACTCGGTCCCGGGCCCCACGGGTCTAGCTTTTGATGGGGTTCCCGAATAATAACATTGCGATATCTTTTTATCAGTTTATAGGGCAGATCTGAACGCAGAATTCCATCCCAAAGCTTCCAGTTGAGCCATGCACTCGGGTCCAGATAAAGTTTGAGACCGGTACAGAACATAAATTGGGGCCGATATAAACATCAATCCCAAACGGAGCAAAGCTTTCTGGAGTAAAGAATTTTTCACATCCCTAACCGTTTAAAAAAACATACGCGGGCGCGATTCAGCGACGGATATGCCCCAGTGCCCCACTGCACGCATGGCAAAGGAAATGACGAAACTGTGCCAAGTTTCCGACTGTCTGATATCCAAGTTTCGAAGGGCTTGTCATGCGGGTCTGGGCAGGTGTTACTGAGAACACAATGTGTAATTTGTCTGTTTAGAGGCTTCCGTAGCATTTATATAGAAGGCCGAAAGTTCACCCATTTTGTTTTGGTGATCCAAAGGTACATTTTGCAGCTCATGTATTTCTACGGCAGCCAAAACAAAATCATCATTTCAGTGCTCGACGAAGATTTTCCTCTGTCACTCTGTGTAATCTGCAATAACTCGTCATATATTTAAATTCAATATAGCTTCCAGATTTTGCCTGTACATTGTCATTAGTATTATCACGGGGTACGTCATTGCCCAACCTCGGGTGACCACAAAGCACGGAGAGCTGGAAGGAGAAACCGAAGAATTTAAAAGTAAATTATTTTATTTAAACCGAAAAGTTGACACTTATTACGGTATACCGTATGCAGAACCACCAGTAGGCGCTCTTCGTTTCCGAAAACCAAAGCCTTTTCGATCATGGGACGGGGTTTACGGTGCCAACAAAATCGGAGCGGCTTGTTTACAACCCCGGGACAGGCTGTTTTCTCACATCAAGCTTGCATCGGACGAATTGTCAGAAAGTTGTTTATTTTTAGATGTGTTTGTTCCTCAACCAACGGTGAGATATATTAAATTTGTTGTTAACATGCGTTCTGGATGGCCTCTCCCTGGTCCCTAACCCTCTATGGTCCCTCCCTGCTCATTGGTCCAGAATTTAAGCCAATCAAACAAGAGGAAATTTGTACCATTGCATTGCTATCCTGTTTGGGGAAGAAGAAAAAAAAACATCCGCTGAAGCGCCTTGTAATGATATAAAAGCGCCTTGTAATGATACAAAAGGCACAGATAGTAGGAGCCAAACAGGGCCCGAGTATACCCTTTAGGGCCAATCCTTTCATATCCAGGATGGTCCCATCCTTTCTGTTCCTCTTGCTATCATGACGGGCCCTTCAGTTTTAAGTTGGGCCCTCCAAAAAGATGATAAATGGATCGTTCTTTTCTGTCCCTTGTTATCATGATAGGCCCCTTCTGTTATATGTCGGGCCATCCAAAAAACATTAATATATTGGGCCTTCTTTTTTGGCTCTTCTTATAATTATGGGCCCTTCAATCATAGGAGAACCGTCTTGTTATGATATAAAGGCACAAATTGTAGTAACTAAACAGGACCGAGCACTCTTTAGGGCCTGTCCTTACATATACAGGATGGGTCCATCCATCTTGTCCCTCTTGCTATCATTACGGGTCCTTCAATTATAAATCAGGCCCACCAAAAGCTACATAAATAGACTCTTCTTTTCTGTCCC
>JAIGNY010004169.1:42500-62500 GCA_020152595.1 Chiridota heheva | reverse complement strand
ACTTGCCAACAAGTGATTTTACTTGACAAAATATGGCTTGGTTACAAATCTGGGTATTACAGCCTGGAATGGTAGGTTATTCACTTAAACATGCTTTTATTATTCACTGACACTAAAGAGAGATATAATTAGGAATGATGCTATCTCCTTTAGAAATATTATTTGAATAGTCGACCAACCAGATAGCTTAACTCCCTGGACCTGGGTCACAGAGTCATTGAGTGCACGGGGAGGGGTGGGGTTCTTGTACGCATGGCTAACTTATTATACAGCTACTCAAAACACAGACAGATCCACGATTATCGAAAAGGAAAAGCAAAATAATGGTCAGCACCCTTTTTGGCCTCCATTATCATATATTTCTTTGAAGAACATCCGTTTTCTTCATTTCTACGGCACCTTCTGACTCGAACCTCCAGGCCCCCTAGGACGTCAGGCCTAGGGAAAATGCCCCCTCGCACCCTTGTCGGCGGTACTGCCCTGAACCAACGTGTACATTCTTTACTAAGACGAATTGCAGTTCAAGTTTTTTCGCTATTTTAGTATTTTGTCGACATTTTCTCGTTTTATTTTTATTTCTCCAAGCTCCCATTCACTGAAGATGATAAATGAATAAAACTCTTTTTTACAGATAAAGGACCTTGTAACCCGGAAAACCATGAATGTCTGGTCTCCTGTGATGGACGGCGACTTCTTTACGGCATTACCTCTTGAAATGCTCATGAACGGCGCCCTCTCAGCTGACCACGAAGTTTTGATTGGCAACAACGAGCAGGAAGGATCCATTCTCGCGTTTGCCCGCTTCGGAACGCCACGTGACCTACCGATAATTGACGAAGAAACATTCTTAAACAATTTGTATCCCCCTCAACTTGATGAAGAAGAGAAGCTTTTAATCAAAGTTCTGTACACTAAAAAAGAAACCTTCAGCGATCCATCGGCCAATAAAATCCACTCATTGATTGACGTCATGGGTGACGTGTTGCTCACGTGCTCTTTTGAAGAATTTACCAAGTACCTTTCAAAAGCTGGTAATCGCGTATACCAGTACTTATTTTCACATGCGCCCCTCAATCCCCTCCATTTTAATTGGGCGGGGGTAGGGCACATGGAGGAATTACAATATTTGTTTGGGTTGCCCCTGCAAGCCGGGTGTACCAATGGAAATGACGGATGACGAGCGGAAAATGTCAGTGTATGTCATTCGATACTGGAGCAACTTTGCAAAAACTGGGTAATCATTCATTGTTTTTTAAGATTAGTATTAAAAATGACAACAAAAGGTAAGGAAGGGTGGATAACCCTTACGGACCCAAAGAAAAAATCTAGCTAGTGGGAGCTTGAACAATAACCATGTACTATCAGATTATGCTTTAGACCTTTTCAAATCTAAATCGGCATTTTCCGGATAACTAATTTAAACAATGTCACATGGCGGAGATTCACGTGTCGATAATGGACTAATCGTATACTGGAGGAATCTTATTGACCAATAAAATACTGGAGGAATCTTGGCCGTCTGCACAATTGACGCATGGTACGCGGGACCAAGCGTATGAAGAAAAAAAATGTTTTCAAACACATGTATCATACGTGCGTTATACATGAAGGAAATACGCGCGCATATTGCTGCTTACATTTTTTCCTCAAACCTGCACCTGATTGGTTGGGGAACAAAGGAAAAGTTCCCCCAACATTTGATTGGTCAAAGTACTGAAGAAATCACGTTCGGCTAAACTCGGTTTGAAAAGGTCCTTAAGGAGGTTCAAAAGCCAAATAAGCCTCAAAGAAAAGTTGCATAACGGTCCTATTCCACAAATGACTTTTTCCACAAAGTTGACAGAAAAAGTCATCATCATGTAATATTCTCGTTTGCTCACAGCTCTTGGTCGACATAGCCAATGAGTTCAATTGGTCAGTATCTTAACGAAGTAAAACAGATATACATAAGAAAATAGAGATGCAGCAAGCCTAAACGCATTAGAAGTGGCACCTCCCAGTTCATGCATCAAAATTTGATTGTGGCACATGAAAATCCTCTGGGGTATTAGACGGTGTTGGCCATACAGCTTCCTTGCGGTTTCACTGTTGTGCGTCATAATAGTCCTTCGGTGTGCACGCCTTTCCCCTCCCATAGTCATGCTCAAAGGCGTAGGTATCGGGGGCAGGGGGGATTTATCCCCCAGTCAAAAATGTGGGGGTGGAAGTATGCTTCCGTCCCCCCCTTTCTTGCCACATTTCAGGGAAGAAAACCCCTTATTAGGCTTATTTGTACCCTCTGTGAAATATATAAACCTTTTAGGCGCTTGTTCTTCTGATTCATTCGATTGTAATTTATAATTCCTCTGTCCGATCCCGGGTCCAATTTTAGTTTCCCCAATTATAATCATTTGAATTCACCACACTTGGCCATAAAATGTAGCATTACATCGTATACACCGACGTTGCGCCTGCGTATGTGTAACATACAACATGCAGTTAGTCGTGTACAACATACAGTTAGTCGTGTACAACATGCAGTTAGTCGTGTACAACATGCAGTTAGTCGTGTACAACATGCAGTTAGTCGTGTACAACATGCAGTTAGTCGTGTACAACATGCAGTTAGTCGTGTACAACATGCAGTTAGTCGTGTACAACATGCAGTTAGTCGTGTACAACATGCAGTTAGTCGTGTACAACATGCAGTTAGTCGTGTACAACATGCAGTTAGTCGTGTACAACATGCAGTTAGTCGTGTACAACATGCAGTTAGTCGTGTACAGTTAGTCGTGTACAACATGCAGTTAGTCGTATACAACATGCAGTTAGTCGTGTACAACATGCAGTTAGTCGTGTACAACATGCAGTTAGTCGTGTACAACTCGCAGTTAGTCGTGTACAACATGCAGTTAGTCGTGTACAACATGCAGTTAGTCGTGTACATGTAGGTGACAGGTGAATGCACTGCGAGCATGTATGTACTGCCACGTACGTCGTGTCTTATACTAACCTAATTGTCTATTTTTGTATTTTTTTTCTTTTTAATTCCCTAAATCGTGAAGATAAATGGGACAAAAATAAGACTTTTGAATGAGGAGGTTGAGGTTAGTGGTGAATAAACTTTAAGCCCCCTTTCCTCCCCCTCCCCCTCCTCCCGAAAAAAGAAATGTTTCTACGCCTTTGGTCATGTTGCATTTGAATTTTAAATCACGGAATTTGTAAGAAGGAATGTTCACTAGTGGGCCTATTGATGGCATCGGTAAAGCAGAGGCGATGACATCGGGTTGGGGTAGCAATAAGGCAATAATAACAAAAATGAAAAAAAAGTGCCCCTTCCCCTTGGAAGTATCCCTTCAAGTTTCCCTCTATTTTATAGTCCTCTCTTTGTATTGACAGCAATCCAAATTTGTCAGATAAACTAAATCAGCCACCGTTTAATTTCACGCACTGGCCAGAATACGAGGAAGAGACGAGGTATTTTAAAGTACTGGACCTTCAGCTCCTTAATGACCAGCATATACGAGCCAGACGATGCTACTTTTGGAATAAGGTTTATCCACAATGGAAAGCCCTTAAAGGTACGTTACCAGACAGGCAAGGGAGGGGGGGGGGAGGGGAACTGAGCTCACCCGCTCCACCGTCTGCGTACGAGTCTAGTTACCTTAAACCCTTACTGCCTTATCAGCTGATATAGGGTTGCATCGGGTGTACAGGACCTCCTCCCCATCTCCCTAAAAAGGTCTTCAATAAGAATTCGGAACCGAGCATTTGAAATGTTTAGAAGCGAAATATATATTTTTTTCTTTTAAGTTTTCTCTCTGTGACCATACACACCCCACCCCCGACTGCCATTCTTCTTTTCCTGAACCCGCCACTATGTGGGTAATAATGGTATGGGGCGGGGGTGAATGCGAGCCTCCAATAATCTATTTGGCTACTGTTGGTCATGTGGGAGTGCATCGTCAACTTTGATGTTGCAAGAATAGTTGAAAGCCAATGTATTTCTACAGTATAACAAAAAATCTTCAGACAAGAAAATTCGATTCGTTCTGACATTGAACTTTGCAAATGCAGTCATAAGGACAGTCATTCATATTCATATTTTTGCTTCTATTTAAATATAATATATATATATATATATATATATATATATATATATATATATATATATATATATATATATATATATATATATATATATATATATATATATATATATATATATATATATATATATATATATATATATATATATATATATATATATATATATATATATATATATATATATATATATATATATATATATATATATATATATATATATATATATATATATATATATATATATATATATATATATATATATATATATATATATATATATATATATATATATATATATATATATATATATATATATATATATATATATATATATATATATATATATATATATATATATATATATATATATATATAACGAGGCTATATATATATTATTATATTTACATATTGGAACAAACACGAAAGCCCGTGTCTTGAAGGCATGTGTATGGTCTACTCTTCTCTGTGGATGTGAATGCTGGACAATTACCAGTGACATCAAGAAAAGATTAGAAGCTACGGAAATGTGGTTCATTAGGCGAATGTTGAAAATATCTTGGACAGAAAGGGAAATGATGTCCTTCAGGCATGGACAGATTCCTATTAAATGCCATCAGAAGGAGACAGATATAATTTTTCGGTTATGTTTATCGGGAGGGTGGGTTGGAAGAGCTTGCAGTACGCGGGAAAATTGAGGGCAAAAGAAGCTTAGGAAGGCAGCGAGTTAAATATGTCCACAGTTTAAAGAACTGGGTAACCGACAACAGCCTAAGTAACAATAAGTTTAGGCATTTAGCTCTAAACAGAAGTGACTGGAGGGCCATGATCGCCATAAAGAGGAAGAACCATGCAATCTCATTTTTTTTTCCTTTCCGCTCACATCATCATTGTATAATCTTGTTGCAGATGAATTGAGGAAGTTAAGTTCAGAAGAAGACGAGAAAGTGAAATGGACCGCAGAGGGAAATAATTGATGGGACAGGGCTAGAAACTAGATGAATCGCAACTAGGATGAATGGCAAGCTGGATGAATCACATATTGCAAAGACTATCACTTTGTCAACTTTATATGCAAGAAATGTCTACTCTTGCAAACCGGCACCTAGCCTGAAAGTTTAAAAGGATTTGGAGGAGAGGTGAGATGCAACATAGTTTGCACCGGATCGAATGAGATTCCCTAATTGAAATATTCTGTGCAGATCACCATAATTCATTAGTTAGCATATATGTTAGTGATTTGACTTAGACATTCAGCAGTTTAGCAAAATAAAGTAGTGGAAGGGCGACCCGCGGCTCCCACGGCAACTGATTGATGAGTGGACAATTAAGAATGCTTTTAAGACTATGCAACATGATTTATAAATCTTGAATAATACTTCAACATAATTAGGATGTGTAGCCTAATATCCAAAGTGAAAAGGCTTAAAGGAATACTGGACCGAAAGTGAGGGCGTAGTTTTAGGAGTTTTCAAAAACCAAATGCTTATCTACCACGCAACGGTATAGCAATTTACTGGTGAATATGAATACTCAAGTGACCTTTGCCCTCATGTCGTCTGTGGGCTATGGAGGCATGAAGTTTATCGCTCTTTTGTAGTTAGTATAAGTGTGAAATTCGCAAAAACGAAAGTCCTCACTTTTCGGTCTAGTGCTCCTTTAAAATTAAAAATAAAGTTGTGGTCCAAATGGTGACGATGGAGTAGGACTAAATGCTTGGGGTATAGGAACTGAACCAAGAGGGCATAGGAAGGGTCACCTCACGGTGGGGAGAGGCGGTTAAAAGCAGACAATTTTCACTAATATAATTAACTTTCCATTATACGATTTTCGCGAAATCTTCATTTTCGGAAAACTTTCTTCAATATTCGGGAAATATCCTTCAATTATCATGAAATGAAAGTTCAACAAATTTCCTTTCAATTCTAACGTTTTACAATGTTATTTTGGTAATTTTTCAATTGTGCTTCCCAACCGGGAAAATAGCATGTAAGCAAGACTCTTTAAATTCTCTGCCCCTTGATTCCTGCGCCTTCGATATGAGATGAATCTTGGGAGTACATCTGGCACCAGGGGCAGTAGTTTGGATCAGTGGTGTAGAGCTAAATTGTGAGCTAGGAGGCTTTTCTCCCCAATGTTTAAAGTTATCGACCGACATGCAACAATGCGTTATCTGCCACGAAATGTGCGATTATTAAATATAGCTTCTACACTACTGGCTTGGACCCCAGGAGGTAGCCCAAGATTGATTAAAGTGCAAACTTACAGTAAGATTATCCTTCAGTACTTGTAAGACAAATTCTTAGTGGGCGAAATGCGGGATACAAGCCGTAATAAAGTTGTGAAGGTCCTCTCTGTTTAGCTTTGGACCCCATCCCTCATTGGCGGGGTTTGGGGAGAAAGGGAGGCATTCTCCGACGACGACGACGACGAGGAATGAACACACAATTATAATGACGGGGTCGTCGCCTGCGT
This sequence comes from Chiridota heheva, assembly GCA_020152595.1. Taxonomy (NCBI): domain Eukaryota; kingdom Metazoa; phylum Echinodermata; class Holothuroidea; order Apodida; family Chiridotidae; genus Chiridota; species Chiridota heheva. Next base: position 55,939 of record JAIGNY010004169.1, on the reverse strand, counting down.
ATTCGGTTATGATAGTAACAATGCTATCACGAAACGCTTAATACGACCCGGACGAGACACAAGTACGACGTACGGACAGACATAACATCGATAACCAAGTCAATGTCCACGCGGCCTTTAATAACCAGTTGTGGTGCACTGGCGTGTCTACTCAGCCCAGGCTTGAACCCAGAGCCTCGTGGTCTGTAGACAGGTATGATAACCGCTACACCACAGTTAATTGACTGAGGCATTCTCCCCACACTTTCCTGAATTTATATCTTTTGCATGGTGATAGTTTGTATCTTAGCATAATTTTGCCCAGCGCCCCCTCTCTTTACACACACGCACCCATACACACAAGAACACACAGACAGTCCGCTTTGCTTACAAGAATGTCGCTTATTATTTCATATCTTTCATTAATATATACTGTATGATTACAAATCCGCGTCAGGGCTAAAAAACTCAAGTTTTGAGCTTAAAATTCTGCGTTAGGGTTAAAAGAAATTAGTGTTTGACCTAAAAATGCACGTTAGGATTTGAAATTTCACAGTTTAGGTTTTCAAATTTGGCGTTAGGGTTAAAAGAAATCATTTTTGACCTAAAAAAGCACGTTAGGGTTTAAAATTTCACAATTAAGGTCTTAAAATTTTGCGTTAAGGTTAAAAGAAATCATAATATTTGACCTAAAAATGCACGTTAGGGTTTGAAATTTCAGTTTAGGTCTTAAATATCTGCGTTAATAATACAAATATTAATGTTAGGCTTAAAAATGCGAATTAAGGTTGAAAAATTTAGTGTTAGCTTACAAACCCACATTAGCTGATTAGGCTTTAGAAATTTAAGCTTCAGCTGAACAATTTTGGCCACATTTTAGCCAAAAATCACATTGTTTCTTATATCATTTTACTTTAAAACGGTTGTGGGGGAGTGGTATGGAAAGATGAGGGGAGGGAAGCTGGGGGAGGGGGGAGCTGCGTTAGCCCTTAACCTGCTGTATCCTTGAATATTTATGTTTATAACATGAATCTTTCAAAAATTGTGCAAATATCACGTGATCTGTACTTAGTACGGAACAAGCGAAATGTAAAATTTTTAAAAAAGAAAAAGGCATTTTTCTCTAACAATTTTCACAATAAGATATGACGACATTTTTCGGGATTTTCATAAATATCAATTCTTGCCATAATGTGAATCGCGCCAAACTTTTTCGAAAAATTCAAAATATGCAAGAATTTCACGAAATCTTTAAAAGATGCATAATTATCACGTGACGACAGCAACACATAAAGACCTTGCCCAAAAATGTATTTGTTTTTTTCTTAAGAATTTTAACATATTTGAGATGCCCATTTGTCTCAGTTATATTCGTAAAATTGTGATATACCTTTATGTTACATACGGATGTGGATTGTTTCTAATTAAGTATGTATGTACAGTGTGCATGGTCACTTCCGCGGCAGGTATTGATTGGTTGTCCTTATTTGGGTAAGACCAATCAGAAACGCTGACTGTTTATTGTATATTATTGCCCATGAGAACACAATATCTTGCCTTTAAGATTTTCAAAATTCAGAAATTACAATCTGTCTTGAAGAACCAATTTCAAAACTGTGAACAATTTTTGCGCAGGAATGACAAACCAATTAATTCACTTTTGAAAATTTCTTCTGGTATTTATTGAAACTGATTTGTAGCCAAATATCCTTTCAAAACTGAGATGTTTATACATTTTTCACTCAGCTAAAATAATCAAGAATGTTTCAAAAACCTTCAAATATGCCCAACTTTCACGTGAAGACAGCTGACCTGCCGAAAACATTTTCTTATTTTTATGATTACAGAGTTAAAAAATATTAAAAGATGCACAATTGTCACGTGACGGCGACACATAAAGACCTGCAACAAAAGGTCAAAAATATTAATCAATCTATTATTTCTTCATATCTTCATCATTTAATTTGAGGTGCTTGCTGCTTTGAGCCCTGTCTCTTGCTTCAGGATTTTCGCCCTAACCCTCTACGGGGTTCTTCCCCTGGCTCCGCTGGCAGTGATTTTTTTTTTTTTTTTTAACATACTTACTGGGCGACCATTTGGTCGCCCAGTGAACAAAATTATGATGCACTGGGCGACCAGCAATTTTACTTGGTTTAACAAAATGGCTGCTCCCATAAAGCCGTAGAATAAAAGTTTTTAAAACCTACAACGTCATATGAAGTAAAGTGTGCATGTTGTCAGACTTAATATCTTCTTTAATTTTGAAGGTGCATAAATGTACATGATCCTTCGCGCCTCACATCAGTTGCCATACTTGCCATAGGGTAATTGTGGTCGCCTAGTGAAATTTCCTTCAAAAATTCACTGCCCGCTGGGGTCACCCCCAGATCCCCCAAATGGCCTGACCTGGTGTGTGTTTCTCGACCTGCTTTAACCTGCATTTATTGTAATCAATGGGATCAAACCTTTTCTCCAAAATTGCATCTTTCTTTTAACTAATTTTAGTGTGGAATTGACACAATTTTATTATATTTTTGATACCAAAAGCGCGGGGCACGAAGTTAAGCAATTTTCTTTTATCAAATATAAGAGAAACTTAAAGACTTCTGGGGCTTGGGCCCTAAGAGGACTCCAACCAAGATCGCCAGGGCTTCTAGCCTTCCAACACAACAAGAGCTTCGTCCCTAGATTTGACACTAGTTTTAAACATTTTTCTGCTACCAAAATTACGAGAAACGCAAGCCTTAAATCCTGGATTTGACACAATATTAAACAATATAATGCAATCAAAATCACACGAAAGCAGGGTTTCGTACCCCTACCAGGGCTTTGCCCCTTGAGTTTTGGAGGGGGTGCCAAAATGTCCTTGCCGCCCAGTTAAACATAACCCACTACGCCACTGTTCGGTAGGTAAACCTCGATCATGCCACCCACAGTGTTTAAACGTTGAAATCAAAAGTCGGGGTTAAATTCCTCACTTCTCGGATGCTGATTACGCCACAGCCCCTATTACTATACATTTAACTTATTGGTCCACAAACAGATGGGCGCTGTTTTGCTTACATATTGCTCATCCAACTTTTTCGTTGGTAGCTGTGAAAATCAATGAAGTCTATTTGGACAAATTTGTATCTTGTCATCAACAAATATACACATACATTGACCGCCTTGAAATTAAATTAAGAAAGAGTAAATATGTTTACTTGAGAAATAAACTTCTACGCAACTAATAATGAGTGTTTTGATGGAATGCTTTAGTGTTGGACACAGATTTAGTGAGTTGTGAATATTCAGTTCTTGGTTTGGACAGTTTTTAGAAAATGCTGTAGCTGGTCTTACCATTCCATCTTTATACGTAATGGATCATCATAATAAATGGTATAGGAATATATCTCAATTTTCCACGGGAGTAGACAAACATGACTTCGTACACATCTTTGCGAGAACGAGAAACTTTATGAAGATTTTCAAGAGTGAAAGTTAATATTAGTGGCGTGTCTAAAGTGTGTGGGATGGGGGAGGGGGGTGCTAATGTGGGCATAAAGTCCCTAAAAATGCCGTAACCCCCCCCCCCCCTCTTCCAAAATAAATGGCAAAGTCATAAATACAATTAATTGAAATATCAAATGAACCATACAGAAAACAGATGTTGGCAATATTTTAATCGTATATAGTCGACTGAGCTATCATTAAATTTGGACCACATATCCTCATTTTGGACCAAATACCTTTAATTTTGACCCCAAAATCTTTAATTGTGGAACAAAAATCTTTCATTTTAGATCAAAAAACTTCAAATTTGGACATTATTCAACATTAAAACTTAAAGCCTTCAGTTAGAGAAGTAGGTATTAATACAGAGGCTACTAGGGCCAACCCCGTGGTGTAATGGTTAGTGCTTTGTCCTCTTACCCGCACGTCCCGGGTTCGTTCGTATTCCGGTGTGTCTGCAACCAGTGAGTTCACAACTGGTTATTAAAGGCCGTGGCTGTCTTGATATAATGTCCAGCACTGGATGCTTTCGGGACGTTAAACCTTGCTATGCTATGCTATTTGAGGGAGAGGGTGTGCCCCCAACTTTCTACATCCCTGTCTGGGCCCGCTAATTTTAAACCTGCGTCAGGGGCCCTGAATATGTTTATAAGGGCTTAAGCCCCAAGGTGTAAAGCTAGACACGCCCCTGGTTAATATTCTAAAATAGTTTTACTAATTTGACATTTATATTACAACAACAACATTTGTGAGCGCTACAGAGCAATAATATATAAAGGAATAAATTGTTGTTGATTCCCAACGTCGTGAAAACAAGTTCTCAAGTTGCCATTTTGAATATTTTGGTTTGGAAATAATACCTCGCTTGTTACAAAATTGTCAGTCCTACAAAATGACTTTATTTTGTTCTTTTTGATATGGAATGGGTAACAATGTGATATTACCACCCATATTACCCAGAATTCATTGCACAAAATTCAAAATAATTGGAAATTCGAAAATGCGTAATAAAAGAGTTCCACCCGAGAATGACAAAAACGAGGGAAAATGGCGGGTGCCAAAACCGATCTCTCTTCCAAAATTTAAAAATGCTCCACAGCTTAAGCCTATTAAAGCGAAAAATAATTGTTCTGAGGGATGGGCCTTCAAATCATTTTAGCCCCGATTCTCTCCCACCCCCACCCCCCAACATACCTTTTTTTAAATTTTCCGCCATGTATTGATTCACTGGCTGCGACTTGGTCATTAATTTGTGTATGCAAATAATGACTGCTATACCGCATATCAGCAATTGGTAAAATCTCACGACTAAACGCAAACATATCTTTTCTTATGTAAACATGATATAAAACTAAGATCAAAATTCAAGTACACTGAATGTAAGGTGTTTTGGTTGGGGCATTTTTTCATTATTCATCTTTATTTGCCCAACAGCCCAATTGTTGATACTTTTTGCGCTAAAATGCGCTAACCTTTACGGTACGGACAAATTAGGCAGGGCCAGATAAGTCAATTTTCACGCAAATCTTTTTATTCGATTGAACAGTCGAACTCATTGCTCAATTTTACCAGGGGGCGAGAGAAAATGTGACCCCGGGGGTATCTTGAACACATGAGGCCCTATCATGATGGGCCCTATTGTTAAGCAAAGCTGATAACTCGGACTGTAAAGGTTATGTTTGAACGTAAATCCCTTTTCTGAAGTTGTACGGTCCCCGTACGCACCCCGTCCTTAACATGCGTTTGTAGTCGGCACTGTGTTGAGCGTTTTCTTAATCGAGGCCCGAATTTTCCTTGTTATTTCCCCAGTTCCCGATGCCCATTCCGTGAGCTTATCAATTTCAGACCCGAAATTATCTTTAAATATTTATAATATTGCATTTAGATTTCTGGATTTGGAAAATGCTCCATTGTCAGATTGTATACAGGTATAGACTAACTTGGATGCATCGGACCTATATGACGTCACACCCCGACACGTACGATGATAATCATGACCCATTTTGTCGGCATATCCCTGTAGGTATATAGTGTATATACTTGTGCGTACATAAATTGTTTGAAATCAAGAACTCGACATACAGAGAGAACAAAAAGTACTGCAATTCCCGGGGACATGTCCCCTCCTCAAGCCATGAGTCAGCGGCGTAGGAAAGTATTTGAAATTGGGGGGCCAGATTGTATCATTTGTCTCATTAATTATTGGGGCACGGCCCCCAGTCCCCGCTTCCTACGCCCCTGCAGGCTGCAGAGAGCCTGATGATAAAGTAGGCTATTAACATTTATTTTTTTGCTTAAAGCTCTGTTAAGCATGTTGACCAAAACGTTGACCGTCGAATTTCGGAAGATCAGCCCGAAACGGCGGTGCGTACTTCCCCCCTCCCCCCCCTGGCCCTTAATTTGCTATCTCCTCTCTCCCATGATGCATTTCATGGATGGGAATTACGGACATACTGTTCAAAATACGTTGATGTAATAATGGGGAGTGAGTCGAGTGACTCGTTCGGTCATGGGCCCCAAGTGAAGTCTAGATTTTCATGCTGGTTTCTCAAATAATAATATTGCGTTATGCATAGGCGGCGATCCAGGGGAACATGTCCCCTCCAATAATTTGTTGGGGAACGAATATGCTTATGTCCGGGCCCTAAAAATGAAGCCTTATATAAAGTCTATATGGCTGGCTACATCCTGTCTGGGTTCGCCCCGCCCCCCTGTATAATGTTAAAAAGAAATCGCCGCCACTGGTGTTATGTTTTTCATGGGGCTTTTAACTCAAATTCCCCACTGGCAGACTGGCCCAAAGCTTCCATTTGAGCCAGGATCAGCATACACTCGAGCCGGATTAAGATTGTTAAGGGCAGGCCAGAACATAATTTGGGGCCCATATCAATCAATTTCGACCGTGCTTTCTGACGTGAAGATGCGATTCACCGATGCCCCCATGCATGCAAAGAAAATGACGAAGTTGGGCAAAATTAATGATGTCTAATTTTCGGAGGGCGAGCCATGCACCCAGTGCCCTTATAACCCGCTACTGCGAACAATACATACTGCTACAATGATAATACAATGTGTGTTTTGTCTGTTTTGAGGCTTCCGTAGCATTTATATAGAAGGCCGAAAGTTCACCCATTGTGTTTTGGTGATCCCAAGGCACATTTTGCAGCTCATGTATTTCTACGGCAGCCAAAACAAAATCATCATTTCAGTGCTCGACGAAGATTTTCCTCTGTCAGTCTGTGTAATCTGCAATAACTCTTCATATATCTAATTTCAATATGGCTTCCAGCTTTTACCTGTACATTGTCATTAGTATTATCACGGGGTACGTCATTGCCCAACCTCGGGTGACCACAAAGCATGGAGAGCTGGAAGGAGAAACCGAAGAATTTAAAAGCGAATTCTTTCATTTAAACCGAAAAGTTGACACTTATTACGGTATACCGTATGCAGAACCACCAGTAGGCGCTCTTCGTTTCCGTAAACCAAAACCTTTCCGATCATGGGACGGGGTTTACGGTGCCAACAAAATCGGAATGGCTTGTCTACAACCTCGGAAGAGCCTGTTTTCTCACATCAAGTTGGCATCCGACGAATTGTCAGAAAGTTGTTTATTTTTGGATGTGTTCGTCCCTCAACCAACGGTGAGATATATCATACTTGTTGTTAGCATGCATGCATTCTGAATAATTTCTTTGTGTACTCCCAATAATAGGCTATTTGAGCTTTCAAGTATCCAGGATTAACATCAATTGCGGACCATTTAGCTGTTTAGACAACTTTACGGTCGTAGTCAACTCAGTTGACCAAAATATCAGGAATGGTTGGGGGGACGGGAATGCTATGAAACCACACGAAGCATATGTACTGGCAAGTTATGTTTTCATAAAACATACGTTTCAGGGAGGAATTAGGAACCGAGAAGGGCCTGCCACGCGAAACAAGAACATTTTGTCCAAAATTGATTGTTTATCCCTTTGCTTCCCTTAAACAATGTTTAAGATTTCTCTCTCATAAACCCACTTTCCAAATTCCTGGATTTTGACGGAATTAATGCCATCATTGCATACCAGACATTACGGTAGTCTGATATACTGAAGTTTGAGCCTTCACCCAATAGCGTAGCCAGCATTTAAAAAGTTAGGGGAGGGGGGGGGGGTCCGAGAAGGTCCTAAAGCCCCTCCCAACATGCCCAAGACGAAATGTTAAAATTGAGCCCATCTTCTAAAGGTAATTTTGTTTTGTTTTTAAAGCAAAATATAAAAAAAAAAATAACAAGAATTATCCAAATTTCCTGCAAAAGTGGGGTCTAGATCCCCTCCCCCGTGGATACGCTACTGCCTCCACCCCTTATTTGCCCTTTTCCGTTGGTCATCAGTTGGCATGGCTGGTAAACCGAAAATAAAATCTACATAACATTGTAAAAAAATTAGTCTTCAAAATTGCTTCTTATGATCTATGGTTCATATTTTGCTGAGAACATAATATTTTCCGACAAGGGATTGGGGTTGGAGCTTGGTGGGAGGGGAGTGTGTGTGTGTGTGTGGGAGGGGGGCATTTATCTCGTTAGTTACGCAACGGTTAGTGCATTTACTGTTTACCGCAATTGATACTGCTTGTCTGTCTGTATGGCTGCCTGTCTACAACCGAGAAAGTAAAATCCTCTCATGGGCAATTTGTCCCTTCCTCATTCCCACATCCAACGCCCTTCCATGCACTTTGATTAAAAACATAGGGAAGAGGTCCCTACTCCCTCCCTGTGTTATCTGTGGTCCCTCCCTGTGTTCTCTCTAGTCCTTCCCTGCTTCCTGATCCCTCGCTGGTCCCTGATCACCCTTCACCACCCCTCCCCCCGCCCCTCACACACACACACGCATTTTGTTTGGTTTAGAGGACTTGGACTCCAGTTTTTTGGACGCTGGTCACGTCACCAGTGCAACTATCCAATGTATAGTCTTTATTAGAATCGCAATTCACAGGAGTATATGCATGAAAATGATTTTGTTTTTGTTTTTGACCTGCCATAGCCACCTAAAGCAGCGGTTATGGTATGGCTCCATGGCGGAAGTTTTTACGTGGGGCGGGGCTTCGCTTTCCTGTAAATCCAGTACCTCTCGTAGCCGTCGGTGACGTAATTGTTGTGACGCTGAATTACCGCCTGGGACCGTTTGGATTCATGACAACAGGTATGACTTAATGTCCTTTATTTTTTTTTTTTCCTAAATTAGCTACCCTCTTGCAGTCTTGTATTGATCATCCACATGCCAGGGATGGTGGAAGATGTTTGAATCTGGAAGGCACAGGATTTGAGGGACACTTTCCGACGACTTATTTTGAAATCGTATACTACATGCTCGACTGCAGCATAGCTTTATAAAGACTTTTACATGCGCGGTCCGTCATGGCAGTGTCCGCCCATAGGCCCTCTCTTTGCAAAAATCGGGTTCCACGTGATATAGAAATGATCTCCCCTGCTATCTTCGGACTCAATCTGCCCTTTCATGTTGTTCAATTCCAACAATGAAAGAAAAAGTTATCCCTTCAAATCTGGACAATATTTTGGGTACAGCTTTACCTTATTCATACTTTATGTTTGGAGGGTGGGAGGGATCGGGACCCACTAGATACATACATTCATGAATGTTCCTCCTGTTTTCAAAAGCATAAAAGTCACTTCAGTTTAATTTTCTCCCAAAGGGGACGGTAAGATACCCGCTAATCTCGGATTGCACGACCAACAGGCGGCTTTGCAGTGGGTTCACGACAATATTGAAGGTAAACACTTATTTCAAGCTATGTCAATTGTAATTTTGATTTAGAACACTTTAATTACGTCGCATCTGATTGGAGTGTTTTGTGGGGAAATGGGGAGGGGAGGGGAGGGGGGACTTGGTACCATTGTTCAATGTTTTCAATGTTGGGGGACGCCAGCGACCAAAATTTACAGCGGCTTTTAAAATTTCCTTGCAAAGAACAGGAAAGTTAAAGATAATCGCACTAAGGCCTCAATGCACATGTATTTATATGAATTTTTTTAAAACTTAGCTACCATCCTAGTACAGCCTTATATCTATCTATTTATAACTTGAGTTAATCAGTATTTACTTTTGGATTTCAACATGGCTGTCTGGCAAAACATGGAATTTTTTCCCTTTCCTAACCCCTTTCTAGATTATTCACTGTTACTATTTCACCAGAGGCTTGATTTATTCTTTTTTAAATCCTTCTTTTAACAATCTCGCTATATGTCTTTTATTCTATAAAAGCTTTCGGCGGAGACCCAGAGAGAATAACGCTGTTTGGCGAGAGCGCGGGAGCAGCCAGTGTGGGTTATCATCTCATGTCTCCCAAAAGCAGAGGACTCTTCAAGAGAGCGATTATGCAGGTGTGTTAAAAACTCATGAGTAACGACTCCATTTTAAAGGATTAGTTTAGTGGTCAAGCGAGTCCATCTTATGTGAAAGAGGAGTTTAAAAGAGACTATGCGGTGAAGAAATCATTCAAAAATCTTATTCCGTTAAGAGATATCTAAGTTTAAACGGTAACATATGTGTAGAAACGACTGAAATCAGACTAGTTGTGACGTCACAGTCTCAAATTCCTATTTCCGTTAAGGAGATATCTATATAAGTTGAAAGTTTGGTAACATATGTGTAGAAACGACTGAAATCAGACCAATCAGACTATTTCTATCATATTTTGTCCTGCGATTTTGTGGCTTAAAACCCATTGGATATCTCAGGAAAGTAGTAAAACAGAATCTACTAATTATACCGGGACCTGGTGCAGCCATTCAAAGGGGCTCAAGGAGAGTCCACAATCACCCCAACCCACCATGGTTGTGGACGGGGTGAATTATTTTTTATATTTGAAATCCTTAAACGACAAGAAACGGCACTTTCAGGCTTTCCTGGCCGAGAATGGGTTTGGATTCCTATTGTGGTGGGTATCTCCGTCTAACATGTTTAATATTAACTAAATCCAACTTTTTTGGTGGGCTGACTTATGTTCCTTGCTATCATTTTTTTTTCTGCTATTGATTTTTTATTTTATTTTCGGGTCTATATATTTCATAGTTTTCAGTGGGCTTGACTTAAGATTGACGGACCCATCATTGTGACAAGAGACAGAAAGAAACAGCCCATTTATCTATCATTCGGTGGTCCGACTCATTACTCATGATAGCCAGAAGGACAGTAACCGGCTTCAGCAGATATGTTTTTTGAATATTTGTTTATGGTAATTGTCACCGTGGCTAGAGCCCCGGTGTGGCTGCACCGGCCTAGTTACGCCAGTGATTAGAAAGAAGTGTCCCACTCTCGTCTTTATAAGCCTAAGAATAATTCAACAACGGATTATTTCTCTTTTTGTTGTTATCTGGGAGTAATCCATATATTACCCCCGTATCAATCTTATCACGCAGAGCGGTTCACCTTTGGACTTGTGGGCGCAAATGATCACCCCAGACGAGGCGTTGAGGCGCAGCAAAACATTCGCACAACTCCTCGGTTGCAGCCTGTCAGATTTGGAAAGCACTGACAAATTGGTGAAATGTTTCCAAGAGACACCAGCGGAAGATTTGAATGAGATGGGTGATACGGTAAATGTGATTTCATTTAGTCTTTATTCCCAACCATACCATAGTTGCAAAACACTTTTTATTCTAGTATACAAAACAAAACTAGTACATATAGCTGTATAGTGTTAGAGGCATGTATGTCAGGCAGCAAGGGAAGTTCTATAAGCTACATGGTACCAAAGAGTTTTGTATGGAAACAATTATGATTTGGAATTTTACATTTCTTTGTCCCTTGATGAAAATTGTCTGCATCATCGGGCACATGGACAATGTCCAGATGTCAGGTAGTTGCCATCTAAAATCTTTAAAGAGGGTTCGAACAAATCAGTGGTCGATTTTAAATACACCAATATTACTCCTGATTTAGTAATAGTGATTTAGTAGTTTCACAGTTGTTTCACAAAGTAGGGGTATGTAGGAGGGGGGGGGGGGGGAGGGGAGGGGGGGAGTTTCAAAACTAAAGTTTAATGTTCCTCCACAACTTGGGGGACAACATTAAAACAACGATATGTTTGTTTTTTAGATTACATATCAGAATCCACCCCTTAAATAAAACCTTCATTTCAGTTTTGCTATTTGCAAGATTTCTGCTCCGACTTTCATAATTAAACCTGGTGAGAAGGTGTAAATAATCAAAATAAGGACCCCGTGATTTTCAATTATTTAGTAAAACATGACAATAGTCCATCCCTTTTTGTCGGCTTGGCTCTACTGCCTGGAAGGTCAGCTGATTACATATAGATGGATTTTCATCAGACCGCATGACTTCAACAAAGCAATCATCTGTGTTTGTTTAAGCCATACGAACCGCACGCATTTTGCAGAGAAAGCGTCATTGACGTCATCTCCCGTTTCACGCGTCTTCAACTCATCAGCTTTTTTCCGAGTCACATCTCTTCACACAGCTGAGTCACATCTCACGTACAACAAACATACTGCCTGCTAACCTACCAGTACCAGTTCAGCGAATTTATTGTTTTTGTTCGCGGCGGCGATTGTACTTCATATTTTCCTAACGTTTTATATATTCATTGGGTATACGAAGAGTAACTTTTATGTGAACGCCATCTGATTGTTCGTTATACACAAACAAAGCCTGGCATAAAGTGTTCCTGCAAATCCTATACCGAATGTTGAAATACGTTGCGTCGTACAGCAAAAACCCATTTCGAACGTCGATCAGGATCAGATGGAATCAAGAAAACGTCTTTTATTCCCCGGCACAAGTATATTAGTGCAACCAACGGCACAGCAATTTTCCAGCATAATTATCTTACAAAAATAATCTTATATAACAACATGCAAATGTATGTAAGTCTAATTAAGTGTAAAGCAGACGACAGTGGTTTTGACCAACAAAATGGCGATGTAAACAAAGTCACGTGACCTCATGACGTCCCCTAAAACACCCTAATATAGACGGTGGTGAAATGTCCTTCGATTATCTACCTACTGTGGTGTAGCGGTATCAAACAACCACGAGGCCCTGTCACGCCAGTGCACCACAACTGGTTATCAAAGGCCGTGGACATTGACTTGATGTTATGTCTGACGTCGTACCTGTGTTCTCGTCCGGGTCGTATTAAGCGTTTCGTGATAGCATTGTTACTATCATAACCGAATACGCAGGCGACGACCCCGTCATTGTAATTGTGTCTTCACTCGTCGTCGTCCTTCGATGGTGATCAAAACGTCTGTGTCAAATTAAGCACGTCAGTGTTATACATCAAAGTGTGGAGGGCAAGTCCCCAGTACCGGAATTACAGCCTTGAATGGTACTCACTTTGACATTCTTTTATAATTTACTGACACCAGGAGACGTCTATTTAAAAATGACATCTTAGATGGCAACTCAAGATTTAGATCTTAGATGTTAGCTCAGATTTGTTTTCAGAGCTTTTATGATTCACTGAAGTTGATCAATTTTCAAAAACTTTTTACAGGTTAAGGACCTTATAACCAGGGAAACCATGAACGTCTGGTCTCCTATGGTAGACGGTGACTTCTTTACAGCCTTACCTCACGAAATGCTGATGAACGGCGCCCTCTCAGGTGATCACGAAGTGTTAATCGGCAACAACGAGCAGGAGGGATCTATGGGTGCGTTTGTCAACTTCGGAGCGCCACGTGACCTACCGACAATTGACGAAGGAACATTCTTAACCAATTTGTACCCCCTTAAGCTTGATGAAGAAGAGAAGCTTTTAATCAAAGTACTGTATACCGAGAAAGAAACCTTCAGCGATCCATCGGCCAATAAAATCCACTCATTGATTGACGTCATGGGTGACGTGTTGTTCACGTGCTCTTTTGAAGAATTTACCAAGTTCCTTTCAAATGCTGGTAATCGCGTTTACCAGTACTTATTTTCACATGCGCCCCTCAATCC